>PITA01008671.1:0-82674 GCA_004023965.1 Spilogale gracilis | reverse complement strand
ATTCTGGGGTGCCTGGGTGGCTCAGTTGGTTAAGTGACTGCCTTTGGCTCAGGTCATGATCCTGGAGACCCGGGATGGAGCCCCACATCGGGCTCTCTGCTCGTGGAAAGCCTGCTTCTCCCTCTCTCACTCCCCCTGCTTGTGTTCCCTCTCTAGCTGTGTTTCTCTCTGTCAAATAAATAAATAAAATCTTTAAAAAAAAGAGAAGTAAATGTTAACCATAAGCATTTGTTTTTAATTTTAGGAAGACTTAAAATTGATTTTTAATACTTGCATAATATTCAATCTAGTAGCAGAGCATAATTTCCTAAAGCTAACCATTATTGTTAGATATTAAAGTTGTTTCCATTTCCAATTTTCAGGCCTAGCATTTTACTTTTGCCAACCTGAGTTCTGGAAATGAATCCTCAGGGCAATGACTACCTTCCCCAGTATAAACGTGCTTCACTGCTTAGTAAGCATGCTCCATTCCAGACTGCAGAGGCCGAGCCGATGGTCATGCCACTGGCAGTTTTAACTATAGCTTCCCACAACCTTGGCAGTACTGAATATTATCTTAAAAAACAAAGCACAGTGAAGTGGGAGGAACTGGTTTAATAGGCATAAAATGGTATTTGCTTTTCTTGCAGTGTTTATTTTTCTATTGCTATTTTACCCAACTTTTTGTTTTGAAAATTTTTAAACTTACAGAGGTTGAAAGAATATAATGAGCCTCATGGTCCCTTTACCTATATTCACCTATTGTCATTATTTTGCCACATTTGCTTTTCTCCTTCTTTCCCAACACACACACACACACACACACACACACACACACTCATACACATTTTTTTTTTTTTTGCTGAACCATTTGGAAGCTGTAGACATTATTAATATTCTATTCCTAAATACTCCATCGTGTTTTTCCTATATAACTAAAATGCCATTATCATTCACAGGAAACTTAACTGGGATACAAGTCAGTGTGTAATATATAGTATAGAAGCAAATTTCCCCAATAATTACAATTTTTTTTTTAAGAAGGCTGTATGCCCAGTGCAGAGTCTAATGTGGGGGCTTGAACTCACAACCCTGAGATCAACACGGGGCCTAAAATCAAGAGTAGAATGTTTAAGCAACTAAGCCACTCAGGTTCCCCTCAAAATGCCTTTTAAAGCTGTTTTTTAAAATTCAGGATTCAATCAAGGATCACACCCTTAGCTTTCTTTTGGTCTATAAAAGTGCCCAGCCATATTTTTAACTCTTTTGGAATTGACTTTTTTTTTAATAGTCCTGACCAACCATTTTGTAGCATATCCCAAATTCTGGATTTGTCAACTTGTATTCTTCATGATTAAATTCAGATCAAACATTGTGGTCAAGAATTGTACACACATGATGACACGTGTACTTCCCATTGCATCCTATTGAGGGGTGCCCTATATCAGCACATGATGACACGTGTACTTCCCATTGCATCCTATTGAGGGGCGCCCTATATCAGCTAATGCAATTATTGCTCATGTAACTTTCATCACCGTACTGTCTACTGTAAAAGCACCTTTTCCGTCCTGATACTCAAAGACTGTATGAATATCATGTTTTCCAGCATTTCACCCAGCCTGTTCGTGGTCCACTGACAATGCTTCCTAATTAGTTACACTGGTGACTACAAAATGATTTCTAATTCTTCTTCCTTTTTACAAAGTAGCTGATATTCTTTTTTTTTTTTAAGATTTTATTTATTTATTTGACAGAGAAAGATCACAAGTAGGCAGAGAGAGAGAGAGAGGAGGAAGCAGGCTCCCTGCTGAGCAGAGAGCCCAGTGTGGGCTTCGATCCCAGGACCCTGAGATCATGACCTGAGCTGAAGGCAGAGGCTTTAACCCACTGAGCCACCCAGGTGCCCAGTAGCTGATATTCTAATGTATAAATGAGCTATAATTCTCTTTTAAAATACTAATATGAACTCATGGGTTCTTTTTTCAATACGGTGTTAAAATCCATTGTATTGCTACTCTTTTTGCAGCTCAAATGGTCCCAAATTTGATTCAATAATAGCTTCTCCAGCTATCTCTTGTGTCTTTTCGACATATCCCCACTGGCCTTTCTGCACTTCTTTGCATTTTGGCACAAGAAGACATTACAGGTTCATATAACCATGTGCTTTCATTGCCCCAGACCTGGAATAAGTAATGTCTCTAAGGAAACCTGGTTCCTTTTTGGAGGACATGATACGTAATAACCAAGATCTGGGTGGTAGTTATGCTCATTCTTACTGGGCTCTCACTATTTCTAGGCCCTGTCTGTGGAAGGCTAACATGTGTGTTTGTATGTGTGTGTATCTATTGGAAATCTTGATTTCATACTGATACTTCCAATTCAAACATATCATCACAAGATTCTTCCTCAGCTTCCCCTAATCCACATTTGTATTTTCCGTCTATCATAGTGAAAACCCTGGTTCCCAAATACATCAATATATTACTGTATTATACAATATAGAAAAAATCATTTCTGAATTACTATCTTAATATCACTACCAAAATGAAGCCTACAAAGTAAAAGTCAAGATTTTCTTGTAGATTTTTTTGTTCATTTGTCTTTTGACTATATCCCATAAAGATGTACACTTAGAATATCATGCTCAAAGTTTTCTTGGATTAATTTATTATTTTTTTGTGTGGCTTCTTTCACTGAGCATACTTATTTTGAGATTCATTCATTTGTTGCATGTATCAGCAGTTTCTTTTTATTGCTGAGCAGTATTTCATTGTAAAGATAGATCACAATTTGTTTATCCATTCATCTGTTGATGGGTATTTGGGTTTTTTCCAGTTTGGGGCCTCTGTTAGTCTGCTAAGGCTGCTATTGCAAAATACTATAGACTGGGTGGCCTAAACAGCAAACATTTATTTCTCATAGTTCTGGAGACTGGGAAGTCCAAGATCAAGGTGCCGGCTGATTCACCTCCTGATGAAGGCCTTCTTCCTGGCTTGCAGATAGCAACTTGCTCATATGTCCTCACATAGTGGAGAGAGAGCAAGCTACGGTTGTCTTCCTCTTCTTTTAAGGACACTACACCGATCATGGAGGTCCCACTCTCATGACCCCATCTGAACTAATGACCTCCCAAAGCCTCCCAAAGACCCCCCTTGTCAAGTCTTTATATGGATATTTGCTTTCCTTTCTCTTGGGTAAACACTTAAAAGTGACATTGCTGAGTCACACAGTAGGTGTGTACGTTAACTTTTCAAGAAACTATCAGAGTTTGGGGTGCCTGGGTGGCACAGTTGGTGAAGCTTTCATCTCTTGGTTTTGGGTCAGGTCTTGATCTCATGGTCTTGAGATCAAGCCCTGAGTTGGGCTCTGTACTCAGCATGGTGTCTGCTTGAGATTCTCTTCCTTCTGCCCCTCCCACTCGTGCTTGCTCTCTCTAAAATAAACAAACCTTAAAAAAATTTGCCAGATGGGGTGCCTGGGTGGCTCAGTTGGTTAAGTGACTGCCTTCAGCTTGGGTCATGATCCCAGAGACCCGGGATTGAGCCCTGCATCAGGCTCCCTGCTCGGTGGGAAGCCTGCTTCTCCCTCTCTCAATCCCCCTGCTTGTGTTCCCTCTCTTGCTGTGTTTCTCTCTATCAAATAAATAAAATCTTTAAAAAAAAATTGCCAGTTTGTATAACATTTTTATTCTTACTGTATGAGTTTCAACTCTTTCATATCTTTACCAATAAACTACAACACTTGTATTAATTTTTAACTTTAGCCATTCTATTCGATGAGTATTGATATTTCATTATAATTCTAAATAACTAACATAACTACTGATATTTATGTAATAACTTGCCATTCATATATATTCTTTGGTAAAGCTTTAATCCATTTTTAAAATTGGGTTCTTTGTTCTTTTATTACAATGTTTTCAGACTTTTTTAGTTCTTTATATATTTTGGATTCAAGTCCTTTTTCAGATACATAATTTCCAAAACTTCTCCCAGTCTTTACATTTTCTTTTCATTTCTTCACCATGTCTTTTGAAGAGCAGAAATTCTTAATTTCATTAAGGTCCAATTATCAGTTTTTTTCTTGTGTGGATCAAGTGTTAAGGGCTGTACCTAAAAAAAAATCTTTGCCTGATCCAAAGTCACAAACATTTCTCCAGTAAGTTTTGTACTTTCAGTTTTGAATTTAGATCTGCGATCCATTTGAAGTTAAATTTTTATATGGTATAAGATATGAATTGATATTTTTTTTTGCATATGGATATCCAATTTTTCCAGCACCATTTTTTGAAAAATACTTTTTAACTTAATACATCCTAGAAAACATTTTATATATATATTTTAAGATTTTATTTATTCATTTGTCAGAGAGAGAGGAAACAAACAGGAGGGAAGCAGCAGGCAGAGGGAGAAGGAGGCTTCCTGTTGAGCAAGGAGCCTGACGTGGGGCTTGATCCCAGGACCCAGGGATCATGACCTGAGCTGAATGCATCTACTTAACTAAGCCACCCCCAATTGATATTTGTTAATAGAAATATTTAACATTCTTTATTATGTCCACATGGTATTTGGTTATAGGAATGTGTCATAATTTATCCAACCAGCCTCCTAAATAGGACTTAGAATTTTTAAATATTTTAAATTTGAGAATTACAAATTTTATGATGGATAATCTTGTGCATATTTTGTGTTTTATTTTATTTTTATCTTTGAGGGAAACTTAGATGGTCTATTTTTCAGATATTTTCAGATAGAGTTAGGTTGTTTTAAGGTCTAAGCTTAACTCTTGGCCATATTAATTAGTCAAGAACTTACTGCTTGCTAGGAAGTGTATTAGATGCTATCCACATGCAATCTAATTTCATTCTCCTACATTCTTATTATATTATTCCCATTTTAAAGGTGAGAACCTGAGGTTCTGGGATATTAATATAGCTTTTTAAAAAAGATTTTATTTGTTTATTTGACAGAGAGAAACATAGCTAGAGAGGAAACATAAGCAGGGGGAGTGAGAGAGGGAGAAGCAGGCTCCTGCTGAGGAGGGACCCCGATGTGGGGCTCAATCCCAGGACTACTGGGATCATAACCTGATTTGAAGGCAGTCGCTTAACCAACTGAGCCACCCAGGTACTCCCTATCGAGTTGTTTTGAAACACTATTGGATCTGGGCCATTTGAGAATCTGAAAAAAGCTGGAGAATGTTTGCAAAGAAATTCATGTGCATGACATTTGGCCTCCCATTTCTAGGAACTCACAGTCTCACCTACCCTGGCCTATATGTGCTCATACCCACAGGTAGATTAATAACAGTAGCTACACTTTGACTTTTCCCTTCAATCCTCTTGCCATGCATATTTCACATCTTTCTGATAACAAAGTGGGCAGCAAGGGAAGGAAGATAGAGGGTGCGGCCTTATTTGTCCCTGAGAAAGCAGCTGCAGAGTTACAGTAGGGCTGGGGTCAGGAGATGACCCTAGGTAGACTAATCAAAGTGACTTGATGCTAGCAAAACACTTGCTTGAGCCAGGTCATCTCACTAAGTCCTGGCCATCTGACTCCCTCACAATACTTACACAGTCTACAGACACAAGTCTTTGGCAACAAGAGTATTTAACTAACTGGATTCTAATATGCTGAAGTGGGAGTGGGGGGAGAACTGTCCAGAACTATGCCATGCATATGCATTGGCTTATTCAATGAATGATGTAATGTTTATCAAGTACCTCCATCTTTGCAGCACAGAAATGAGCTTCATTACTGGCTTCCTGGTGGCTCTTGATTCTCAGAAACCCATTACTGATCAACAGGTACATCCACAGGCTGCTTGAAGTGTCCATGGTCTCAGATTAGGAATTCCTGGGCTAAGGGAAGTATCTAATTAGAGCAACAGCTCTATGCTGTCTGACTTACCAGAATGCATGTAGCTTAATACAGCTGAAAAATGAAAAACTTTAATGAACTACAGCAGAGCCTCTAGCCTCTAATAAATCTGAGCATGACTGCTCCTCCAGTAGGGGAATTATGCTCAGAGTTCAGACCAAATTGCATTAACTGTTGCTTCCATGTGCTCAATAAAAAATAGAAGCATGAGTCACATTCCCAGTTCTAAAAGTAATGCTTTTCAATACTGTAGTCAAGGCTGCAGAAATGAATCTGGTTGGGTATTAACAACTAAACTCCTGTGGAGTTACCATCATCAAGAGCTGGTCCTTATCTTTGAGGTGCCAGAGATTTCATCTGGTTGTTGACTCAAAGCTGCGTAGGGGCTAAAGGAGGCTCCTGGCTTGTCTGAGGATGCATGTGGCTCAGAGCAAAGGCCATGTTGGGTATACTTGTAGGTGGGAGCCAGAGTTGGAGACAGATAGCAAGTGGTTTAAGTGAGATGTCACATTCAGCACCAGGATGCTCAGGAGAAAGATGGGTCATCGAAGATGAAGATAGCAGAATCACTAACTCTAGGGAGCAATTGTCTTGGTTTAATCCTGATTCTGCTATTTAATTTACTTAATATTCCTATAACTATACTAAATGAGTTAAAATGTATGATGTACATAAAATAGTGCCTAGCATATTGTGTTATTATATGATAATATCGGCTAAGGTGAGAACAAAAGTAAGTCAGGATAGCTACCAAGAGATCAGATTGGAAATAGCTACCAAGAGATCAGCATTTTACAAGATGAAGCCCTAAGACTAATATTCTTTGGTTAAGATCTGCCTGAATAATAGGGCCCCAATAACGTCTGCATCCAAATTCCCAGAACCTGTGAATATGTTACCTTATATGGCAACAGGGATTTTGTGGATGTGATTAAGTTAAGGATCTTGAATTGGGAAGATTATCCTAGATTATTAGGGTGATCCAAGATCATCACAAGGATCCTTAGAAGAGGGAGACAGAACATTGGAGAAGGACATGCCACAGCAGAAGCAAAGATGGAGACCATGAGCTAAGGAAGTCAATCAGCTCTTGGAAGCTGGAAAAGGCAAGAAAGATCCTCCCCTAGAGCTTCCTGAAGGGACCAGCCCTGCCGATACTTTGCCTGTAGCCCAATGAGACTGAATTTGGACTTCCATCCTCTAGAACTATAACATAATAAACTTGTATTGTTTTAAGCCACTAAATCTGTGGTAATTTGTCACATCAGCGATATGAAATGAATACAGTCTTCACTCAATGAGTTATTATAGTACTTCCATTTTACCTCTGGGCTGATACTTCCTGATAACACAGAGCATGCTCCCAACTCTCTCCTGTAAATTGTGCCCAGAGAACACTGTCAGATGGCTATTTCGGGTAGTTTTCTGCAAGCACTATTTCCCTGCCTGGTGCTCAGTTTCTGGTCATTTCAGTCACAGGGGGTGGTGCTAGTTTTACTTTGTCCATTGATTGGATTATATAGTGAGGGATTTATATTCTGGATAATATATTCAACGGTGTTTTAGTTTATATAGTAGCTGTATTCCATGAAAAAGAAAGCATATACCAAGACTTTGTGAAATAAGTCATTTTTTGTACTTAAGTCATGTTTTTAGGTATTAGTGGGACTATTTAAAAATCCTACAATGACTCTTTTTGAAATGATTTTGTTTATTTGGAGGCATATCTTTATGAGTAGCACCTTTAAACTATAGATCTCACTCTGGTTTTTGCTCATTTACACACTTGTCCTTTCAACCAATATCTTCTGGGATTCCTTTTAGTGCCAGCCTGTATCATAGGAGCTGGGTGGAGTCAGACAATGAAGAAATACATAGGAAAATATATCAGACTGTTAAGAAAAACAGCTATTAAGGTGATGTGGTAAAATTGAAATAAGCTTTAAAAACTCACTACTGATCTCCCTGTGGAAAGATTACCTCCCATGTATGGGAAGGTATCTTGAGAAATCCTTTTCCATCTATGAAGCTTTGGCATAGCTCAAAGGGAGGACCTGGGTGAAAGTGGGAGTGTGTTTCCCCTGTTTAAGTCTGAAGATGAACTTACTTGTTCTTTCTAGGGCAAAGAAGAGAATGTGTTAAAAGGCCTTCAAATAGGAGACACACAGTAAATATGAATTATTATCATTCAGTATTTATCAATGCCCAGCCCTCCACAGTGTTCTGAGTTCACTGGGCAACTGAAGTTACAAATACACAGCACTTTGTTTCACTTGGGCAATGGTCTATTCCAAGTACTCATGGTTAGAGGATGGGTGATTGGAAAGGTCATCTGTGTCCCATGTTGGGTGCCCACAGCAATGACAATGGCAGCATTCCTTCTTCAAAGGAAAGTTCCTGAACAATCACCTGCCTGTTCCCAGGGTGTCTGCTTGGTAGGAACCAAGCTGCCATCCCCCCAGGGAGGCACAGGGAAGACAGCGTCCCATGACTTCAGACAACCTTCAAGTCCCTCATCCCCAAGTATAAGCAAGGAGCTTCCCATACCTGAGTCTGTTGTTTGCTGCCTTAGTTCTGAACCACCTTCTCCCAACTGCTCAGAGTTCCATTTTGATTCTTGTCTTTAATTTTAGGTTCAAGTTCAAGATTACTTTCCATCACTGACCCTGGATCCTCCAACAATTCTTTTTCTCCATCCCATCTCACATCAGATCAGATAAGCCCCCTCCAAGTTCATTTGGACACTCTGAAGCAGCTTTTCCTTAGGCACTCCCCATGTGAAGAGCACCCCGGCTCCACTCCTAGCCCTCAAGCCTTCCCCACCTCATTTCAGGAGCTTGAAAACTAAGCAGTCAGAGAATGTTTTTCAGCGACATTAGCCTGAAGGCAGTAAATAATAGGGGTTAACCAAACAGGTTCTGGAAAAACACAGCCTGGCTTTGAAAAGTAGATCTTCCACTTACTAGCTATGCAAACTTGAGCAAATTTAACTCACAGACTTCTCATCTATAAAATGGGGCCAGTGCTTCACTGAGGTCACACGTATAAAGAGCTTAGCTCAGAGCCTGGCTCATACTAAGAAAATGTTAGCTACTACTGGTGCCACTCTTGGTCCTCTATCACAAATTTACTCAATGGCATAGTGACCTGAAATTGTCAAAGGGTGCCTAACTTTCCACCGCATGTAATCCAACATTAAGGCATGCATTTTATAAATCTTATTTATAAGAATGGATCCTCCTCTAAAATCAAGACGGAAAAATGCGTGGTTGTGTGGCTCATGTAAAGATGAAGGATGATTCTTTGGAGGTTTTTCACCCACTAAATGTGACAGGTTACCAATGGCAGAAACAATTCCATCCGAGGTTTAACTATAGGACACCCTGAGAAAATGTGGGAAAATGGCAGCCCGTGGCTGGGTGAAAGAAATGAAGAATGCTGAAAAGAAAAGAAGTAGAAGGTAATGGACAGCTTCCAATGTCAGGTTGAACAGTAAGCAGTGATACAGCCAGGCTATAGAATTTAGAGACCCATGCCCTGGATATGAATACTGGTGCTCCTCATACTAAGTAAGACACTGGTATTCAAACTTTTCTGGATATGACACACAGTAGAAAAAAGTTTTACATGGTGTTCCAGGACATTCTCTCTCTCTGACCTGAATCAAAGGTTAATGAAACAGTTGTTACCTTTGGCATGCATGATCTATTTTGATATTTTCTCTTCTATTTTATTTCATTTTAAAAAGCTGCTAGCTAGCTATGGCCACTAAATTGATCTCGTGACCCATTAATGAGTTGCAGCCCACAGTTGAACTAAGAAGAATTTCTTCATATCTCTGAACTTTAGACTCCTCATCTATGAAAAAGAGGTAATACTGGTGCTGTAGAGTGGGGAACGATAAAGTATGAAAAACACTTGATAGAGTGCTTGATATGTAGCACATACTGAGTAGGTGACAGTTGAAAATATGTTTGCCAATGTATTGATGGGGTTGCAGAGAAAAATTCTGAGCAGCTAAAGACTCCTGAGAATTTTAAGTCTGGTGATTAGGGAAAATTATGCAGTGACATGAACTGGGTGAGGAGTCAGGAGAAGGCTAACTGGGGATAACTTCAGATTTCATTGCATGGCTTCAGTTTTCTCTTATTTTCAGACCATAAAAACCATACCTACTTACTATGCAGTTTGGTTTCTGGGTTTTTAATTTTGTGTTTTTGACACCTTAACATGTAGTTTTAAATATTTATGTTTTTAAACATTTGCTCAAATTCCTTCTATTGCTTTTAAGGCTTAGAAAGCACCTCCCCAATTAAACAAATGAAATACTCACCTCCACTTTATTTTACTTTTTTTTTTAAGATTTTATTTATTTATTTGACAGACAGAGAGATCACAAGTAGGCAGAGAGGCAGGCAGAGAGAAGGAGGAAGCAGGCTCCCCGCCGAGCAGAGAGCCCGATGCTGGCCTTGATCCCAGGACCCTGAGATCATGACCTGAGCTGAAGGCAGAGGCTTAACCCTCTGAGCCACCCAGGCGCCCTATTTTACGTTTTAAGTTAATTGTTTCATTTTAACTTTCAGTTATTCATTCTTCTGAACTTTATTTGATGTGTGTGAGTGAGGTGACGTTCTTTCTTGATATTTTGTCAAATAGCTAATTTTCCTAATATTTCCAATTGTTTAATAATCCATCTCTTTCTCATTGATGTGTCATTTATCATTTATTAAATCCATGTATATTATTTATATGCATTGTATATATTTGGGTTATTTTCAAATCCATCTTTTCTATTATTTTGTTCAGTTCAGTCTTGTGATATGATATATTTTTTCTTTTTGTAGAATTGAGAAATCTTTCAAATGTAAAAATGTACAGAAAGTAATAAAAACTATGTATTACTATATTTGTTCTGAGAGGTGGATACATAGCTGAAACATTTGTTTCAGATTTTTAAAAAATTAATAAATTTTCATTTTTAGAGCAATTTCAGGGTTATAGCAAAATTGAACAGAAAGTACAGAATTAGGGCACTTGGGTGGCTCAGTGGGTTTAAAACCTCTGCCTTCGGCTCAGGTCATGCTCTCAGGGTTCTGGGATTGAGCCCCACATTGGGCTCTCTGCTCAACAGGGAGCCTGCTTCCCCCTCTCTCTCTGCCTGCCTCTCTGTTTACCTGTGATCTCTCTCTCTCTGTCTAATAAGCAAATAAAACCTTTACAAAAAAAAAAGTACAGAGTTCCCATATATCTCCTGTCCCCACACATACACAGTCTCTCCCATTATCAACACCCTGCCCCAGAGTAGTACATTGGTTACTACTAACGAATCTACACTGATATAATAATAATATATTACTAAAGTCCATAGTTTAAATTGGGGTTCCCCTTTGGTGTTGTATATTCTAAGGGTTTTGACAAATGAATAAGGACATGCAGAATGGTTTAGCTGCCCTAAAATAGTTTAGCTGCTCCAAGTATTCATTTCTCCCTCCCACCCAGCCTCTGGCAAACACTGATCATACTGTCTCCATGGTTTTGCCTTTTCTGAATGTCATATAGTTGAAATCATACAGTATATAGCCTTTTCAGATTGAGTTCCTTCACTTAGTAATATGCATTTAAGATTCCTCAATGTTTTCTTATACCTTTCATTTCATTTCTTTTTTTCACTGAGTAATATTCCATTATCTGGTCATACCACAGTATTTATTTATTCACATACTGAAGCATATCTTGGTTGCTTTCAAGTTCTGACAACTATGAACAAAGCTGCTATAAACATTTGTGTGCAGGTTTTTATGTGGATGTAAGTTTTCAGTTAATTTTGGTGTATACCAATATGCTGGACTGCATGTAAAGAGTATGTTTAGTTTTATAAGAAATGCCAAATTATCTTTCAGAATAACTGTACCATTTTGCATTCCCACTAGCAGCATAAGAGTTCCTGTTACTCTGCATCCCTGTCAGCATTTGTGTTATGAGTGTTTGGGATTTTGGCCATTCTAACAGGTATGTAGTTCTATCTCAGTTTTTTAAATTTATGATTCCCTAATGACAGACGATGTTGAACATCTTTTCACATGCGAATCTGTCATTTTTATATCTTCTGTGGTGAGGTGTCCAGGTCCTTTGCACATTTTAAAAATTAGGTTGTTCAATAAAAAATGGGTTGTTCATTTTCTTATTGTTGAGCCATCCAGTTACTTGTATATTTGGGATAACAGTCCTTTATCAGATGTATCTTTTGTAAATGTTTTCTCCCAACCTGTGACTTATCTTCTTCCTCTCTTTACTGTCTTTCACACAACAAAGGTCTTTAATTTTAATGAAGTCCAGCTTCAGGTATTTTTAAAGACCAAAAGTATTACAGGTATAATTGAAGTGATATTTATACCCTTCTCTTTCATCCCCTTACCTGTCTAGTGGCAAATAACCATCATGAGGTTTGTGTGTACACATCCTGTTCATGTTTTTACATTTGCATCATGTGTCTATAAACCAGATATAATCTTGTCTTGTTGGTTTTAAAAATTTACAGCAATGGTATCCCACTGTACACGACATTCTGCAATTTTTGTTTTTCACTCAGTATATGTTTTAGATATATCATGTTGATACTTATAAATCTTATGTATTCACTTAAATTATGGCATAGCATTCTGTCATGAGTATACAAAAACAAATGTGTTAACACATCACTCAACAGACATACATTCAAAGATTTGGGCTTGTTTCAATATCTTTCTTTTTCTTTTCTTTTCTTTTTTTTTTTTGGCAATTAACAACAAGGCTGCAAAGAAAGTATAGTGTGTTTCTTCATGTATATATGCAGAAATTCTTCTATGTATGTACCTACATGTGAAATTGGTTTTGTAGTTTAAGGATATTTTCAACTTTACCAGATACTCCCTGACTGCTCTTCAAAGTGTTTGTACCAATTTACGGTCCCAACAACCATATATAAATTACCACATCCCAGGATTCTAACATTTGTTCTTGCCAGACTGTATTTATTGTTGCCAAAAGGCTAGTGTAAAACTCTATTTCACTTTAAAATATTTTAGTTTTTCCGAGATTATAAAGGAGGTTTAGCATGCTTTCATATGCTTGTCCTTTCGGTTTATTTTTTTCCTATCAATTACCTGTTCATATTCTTTGCCCATTTTCTATTTTTCTTACTGGACTCAAGATAGTTTTTATGGTGTAATTTTCCTCTTCTAATCTCTGGATTTTGTTTTAACTTTTGTTAACAATGCCTATGGTCATACAGGTTACATAGTAAAAGCTAAATTTACCAATTTTCTTTTATTATTTAGATTTTTAAAGAACTTCATCAAAAAATTCCTTTTCTACTCTGGGACTGCATACCTTTATCTTATGCTCTTGTCTGAAAGTCATAAAGTTCTTATATTTGGGAGGGTATGCCTCCTTCCTTTATCCACTATCACAGAGTCATCCTGGCTTTCCTATGTCAGATGCCAAAGAAAACAAAACAGTCCTTTAAGGCATTGAGGAAAGTGATCACATCATCTAAAAAAAGAAATTAATTAAGATTGGCCTCAGACATCTCTTAAATACATGAAGAAAGGATACCAAAAGCAAAGAAGGCTAAGCAGGTGTGGGAAGGTCCCTGAAGAAGATACCCAAGGCCACAAACATCCCACAAAGGAGGCAAGATGCCAAAGAAAATGACACATCCTGAAGGGAAATCCTATAATTCCATGTTGGAAGAGCCTCAAGAAGTCTGAAAAGCACTTTATTGGAGGAGGTGAGAAAATAAGCACTCACATACATTGCCAGTGGAAATATAAATTGTTACAATCCTTATCATGGTCAATACTGCAGCAGTTTTTAAATTTGAAACTTTTGAAACCTTTTGAAATGTAGCAGTTCAACTTGTAGCCATTTCTCCTGTAGAAATGCTACTCTTGGGTGAGTAAAATGATATGCACACAAGGTTATTCATTGCAGCAGCCCTTTTTGTAATTGCAAAAGGATAGAAACAACTTAGATGTCCACCAAGAGAGGACTGCGCATATAAATAATGGGAGCGCTACATACTGGGGTGCAACTGTTAATAAAGGAAACAGTACTCTATACTATTATAGGAAAATCTCTAAGGCACCTTATTAGGTGAAAATATTAAGGTGCATAAAACATAGTAGGTTATTCCTACATTTTTTAAAAAATAAATTTTTATTTTTATGTATTTGACAGAAATACAGCAAGAGAGGGAACACAAGCGGGGGAGTGAGAGAGGGAGAAGCAGGGTGTGGGGCTTGATCCCAGGACTCAAGGATCATGGCCAGAGTGAAAGGCAGAAGCTTAATGACTGAGTCACCCAGGTGCCCCTTATTTCTACATTTTTAAGAAGTTACAAATAAATATTTGAATCTGCATAGAACAGTCCTGGAGGATACCTAAGTAGTTGTGTGGATCAGGGAGATGGAGAGACAGAAACTTACTTTTTGCACCTTTTGCATTTTTGTCCATGTTCCTTAATCTACAGACATGAATGGATTCAAATTGACCTACAGATTCAATCCCTACTAAAATCCCAGCTATCTTTTTTGCAGAAATTGGCAAGCCAATCTTAAAATTCATATGGAAATGCAAGAGACCCAGAATAGCTAAAACAACCTTCAAAAAGAACAAAATCAGAGGAATCACATTGTTTGTGATAGCTATTAAGTAAGTAAATTTGTTTTAAAAACAAAGAAGAACCAGGGTGCCTGGACAGTGTAGTTGATTAAGCTTCTGACTCGGTCCTGACATCAGGGTCCTGGGATTGAGCTCTGCATCAGGCTCCACACTGAGCGTGCAACCCTGCTTGGGATTCTCTCTCCACTTTCCCTCTGGCTCTTGACCCTCCCTCTCTCTCTTTCAAATCAATCTTAAAAAAACCCCAAAAAACTAACAAGAACCTAACACATTACAAATTGTCTTTTTCTTTTTTAAATTAATGTCATAAGATTTTTCATAGGGTTGTCATGTGATCTTTTGTTCTCTACTATAATTTTAGTGTGTCCAACTTCTTTGGAGCCAGACTGCCTATGGTCTTTTTACAACTGGTCATGAAACTTCAGCAAATTACTTAACTCCTCCGTGCCTCAGTTTCCTATTATGTAAGTAGGAATTATAATAGCATCTGTTTCATGGGCCTATTGTGAGGATTAAATGAGTCATGTCAAATACTTCATCTGACACTATGTCACTTTGCAATAAATATAAGCTTTACAATTATTCATCCACTATCTATTTATGTATTTTTTCTTTTATCTTAATTATTCTTGCTAAAAGCTTACCTAGCTTATTAGTGTTTTTAAAAATCCAGCTTTTTTGTTTGTTTGTTTTCTATTTAAATAATGCATTATTTCTCTTTTAGGCTTTAGTCTGCTGTTTTCTGACTAGTTTCTTTTTTTTTTTTTTTAAGATTTTATTTATTTAACAGAGAGAGAGATCACAAGTAGGCAGAGAGGCAGGCAGAGAGAGGAGGAAGCAGGCTCCCTGCTGAGCAGAGAGCCGGATGCAGACCTCCATCCTAGGACCCTGAGATCATGACCTGAGCTGAAGGCAGAGGCTTTAACCCCCTGAGCCACCCAGGAGCCCTATTTTCTGACTAGTTTCTTGTGTTGAATGCTTACACAGTTTAATATACACCTTCCTTTTTTAATAAATACTTTTAAAAAGATTTTAGAGAGAGAGAAAGATCAAGTGGGGGGAGGGGCAAAGGAAGAAAAAGAGAATCCTCAAGCAGACTCCCTGTTGAGTGTGGAGTCTAACATGGGGCTTGACCCCAGGAAAATGAGATCATGACCTGAGCCAAATTCAAGAGTCAGATGTTCAATTGACTGAGCCCCTCAGGCATCCCTCGAATAAATGCATTTGAAAGCTATAAATTTCCCTTCAGTATTGCTTTAAGTATAGCTGACAAGTTTGGGTATATAGTTTGTTATTTTTTAAAAATTGTCATTCAGTTCTAAATATTTAAGAATTTCTGTTATGATTTTTTCTTTAGCCTATGAATTAGTTAGAAGTATGTTTTTTCTTTTCTAAACTGTTCAAGTCAGATTTCTTGGTTGCAAGCAACAAAAACCAATTCGTGATAACTTAAGTGGAAAAAGGATATATTATACCAGAATCACTGGGAAGCCTGGAGAATCAGGCTTGGAAAATGGCAGGGACCATGAAAAGAAAGACACAGCCGTGCTCATATGACAGAACAGCCTGCTTAGGACCAGCTGCTGGTGTTTCTCCACTGGACACTTACTGCTGCCACATGACCTCTGCCTGTGGACAGTCATTAGTGATGCTGAAATGTCACCTTTGCTCCCCTCCTAATGTCGTTCTTTGACAACATTCTTTTAGCTAATCATTTACGTTTTTTAATAATCTATTGAAATTTTCAGTCAAGTTTTCTAAAACTTCTTAATACAGAAAATTCTAAACAAAAGTAAAAGGAGGGAGACTATTATAATGAAATTCAATGTGATCACTTAGTTTCAGCAATATAAGCATTTTCTGGCAAGTTTTTTTAAAAAAATCTAAAGGGATGTTGTTAAATGTTAAATATTAACTTGGTAGAATTTGAAATTTTTTAATCTTTAAGTCTTCCCATGACTGGATAGTATATCTCTTTATTTATTCAAATCTAATTTCTCCAACATGTTTAGACATGTGTGTGCATACATGTATATATGTGTATGTATAGCATCACAGTTAACCCTAATTTCCATATTTTCATGCTTTTGTTGCTAATAAGAATGAGATCACCCCTATATCTCTAAGTAGATATTAATGTTACATAGAAAAACTGTTGATTTTTGAGTATTTGACTTACATCCAGTGACTCTAGTGAGTCCTCATTAATTCTAAGTATTTTGTAGTTTCTGTCTTGTATTATCTAAAACACAAACATTATTTTTTTCTCTAAGTAGTTATAATTTTACCTCTTCTTTTTTAGCAGATATATTTTTCCTTCCATGTATCCACGTGGCTATACCTCTGAAGAATGTATCATCACAATGACTGAGCTTACTTTACATTTATGACCACAATTAAACACTCAATGCCTGGCATTATATTTCATTATCACATTTGTTCTCCCACTTTCCTAAGTGAGTATTTCATACCTTCTCTCTCAAACTTTTTGCACACCCTACCATATTTTTACTCTCGCCTGAAGACATTGTTTGCCATTTCATTGAGAACATAGAAGCAAGCAGTAGAAAACTTTCATAAGCTTCTAACAATGCTACCTACCTCTCAACATCCACACCTATTTTCCAGTTGCTAAACCTATATAGCAAATTATCCCACAATTTGTGGCTTAAAAGGCTGAAAACATTTATTTTGCTCACAAACCTACAATTTGGACAGGGATTGGCAAGGACAGCTTTTGTCTGCTCTACTTGCTACAGCTAGGATAGTTTGCTTAAAGGCTAGGACCCCAGAATCTTCCTGAAGCACACTCACTCTCATGCCAACGGTTAAGGCTGGTTGTCAGCGGGGACCCTAGCAGAGACTGTCAGCTTCTATGTTCTAAGTGCTTCACATAGATTAATTTATTTCAGTCCTCACAACAGCCCTTAGGAGTAGGTATAATTTACAAAGAGGAAAATGAGGCACAGACAAGTAGGTAATTTACCTGAGGAATCACACTAAGGGGGTAGGTTGGGGATTTCAACTCAAGTGGTCCCACACCAGAGTCTGTGCCCCTAATACTGGCTATGCTAAGAGACAACATTTAGAACTGTCTCTCCCTCCTTGGCCCACTGTTCCCACCAGATCTCCTCCAGCATCACTTCTAAGCACCTTAGAAAAGCAGAGCTACCTACTACTTTAACAAACAGGTTGTTTTTCGCCAACCTCAAACTGCCTTAATACATCACCCTCATATATGACATTACTCTATAAAGCTTGTTTTTGGCTCTCTCCCCACTATCTGAACTCACAATCTTATTTGCAGGCAGCTGGTAAACCCAGTACAATCTCATGCAGTGACTTCAAAAGGGAGAAGATGGTAATTCTTAAACTAAGGGCTGGTTTGTTCCTTCCATTCTTGGTTCTCAAGGCTACCAAGATGTCTGTTGGCAAATAACTGTGCCTGGCAATTAGCTACTGTTTAGCAACGATCAATACATTTGTCAGTGATGCCTGTGCAGATCTCAAGGCTTGTTTATAAATGGGTTAACTGATGCCTATCTTATTGAGTGTGGCAAAGGGCCAATCTTTTCTGTAATGTGTGCAATTGGGAGTGTGGGGCCTCCCGTTGGCAGCAACAACCATGAAGTCAGAGACTGCTCCCCCAACCTGAAAAATTATAGGATGGGAGAGGGGGAAAAATAGGGAGATGATTCCATTTCTTACGATGGCTTTATGACTGAAATTCCCTAGTCCCAATATTTATAACTTCTTTAAATCGATTTCCATCAAATGGAGACCATTATGTAACAAGTTCAAAAAAGATGTGTGCTTTCTTCTGAAATTTTGAACACAGATGCTCTATATTTAAATATAGTTTCCACAGCATTATTTCTTGGGGCTTTTGTTTTTGTTGCTTTTGACTATGCAGAACCATCTTGTATACAAAAATGCGTAACTTAATTTATTGAAGCCGAATTTTCCATGGAAATTAACCAGTGCTCCCCCAATTCCCCTACTTTATCTGACAGTCTTTCTTCCTCCAGATAATGGCTGGCAGCAACACACAGCATGGAGGTTATATGCTGCACTTTTGAAAAAGTCTTGAATGGAGCCATTGTTCCCCTGAGATGGTCTGCATGTTTCACTGAACAGAGAGCAGGGTGTAGAAAAGGCACCTTGTGTGCAACTGTTGGCGAGGTTGGGAAGTGAATTAAAATCTCCAGAAAGTCTGGGCAGTGCTGTTCAGAGGAGCAATGAACCCTCTGGAAGCACTGTTAGCTCAGACATTCCAATGCGGTGAGGCAGCCTCAGGGACACGGCTCCCTCCAGTCTCATTTAGAGAGGGAGCAAGGGGGCGAGCAAAGGACATTGATTTGGACCGGCTCTCTTTGCAAAGATGTGGGGAAGGTGCTCTTTTCCAGGCATGGGTGATGTTAATTATCACACTCAGGTAACTTTCCCCATCCAACAGACTTAAAATTGCCTTGGTTACTAATGGAGCAATGACTCATTTGGAGGATTCAGTGTTAACTGCTTGTGAATCCACCAATTTGTAGCAATCTAATTCCCATGTGCCTAATTTAAACAACAACAAAACTCAAGTGTTTGGGGTCTCCAGGTGACTGATGATGTTGGACATTACTAAATTCATTAAATGATTTCTAAAACCATAATAGAAAACAATATATTAAAAAAACAGTGTACCTTGTCTATTGTCAGCAATGGTTCCTTTTCCTGGCTTCTTCATTCACCTGTTCAGTGTGGACTCAGGGATTGCAGTAATGACCACTCCCTATGGCTCTAGCGCTGAGATCTCAAGCTCTTAATGAACAGTTTCCTTGGGGTCCTCTGCAGAGACCTTTCCAAAATGAGTTTTCAAGCGAAGCAGTAATGTTGATTTTCATCAAAGTCCTAGTGGGGAGAAAACAGCAAAACAGTTAAGGACCAGGCTGGTAGATTTTTCTCATAGGCAGAAATTCTTTGGTGTCCTCCTGTGCTTTTTTGCTTCAATCTCTCCTGTGCCCTCCAGGCTCAAAGGAGGGGAAGTCACTTTTAAGAGTGACCTGAAAGAAAGGGTCAAACTTGAGCAGGAGGAAAGCGGGCAGAGATGATGTTCCAGGTAGAGGCTCAGCCTAAACATAGGTACAGAGTTAGAGTGGGAGAGACATTATGCTGGGTTGTCCATATTAACCCGGATGAGACAGGTTCCTACAGTCATGGGGAGTCAGTTGGGAGGGCAGCAGGGAGCCTATGAAGGTTTCTGCACAGATTTAAGTTGTAGAACAGGGAAAATAATGTGGTGTGAGGGATGACTGGGTCCAAGAAGAGAACAGATGAGAGGGGTTACGGGCCACAGGGATTGGTCTCATTGAATGCACCTGTGGTTTGTCAAAATAGGTAAAGAGGAACAGGTCTGGGGTAAGGGGGAGGAATACTTTAACTTTTCTCCAGGTCCCTGGCTCTTCTGTCAGCTGGGTATACGCACCACCCAGCGCCTAGGGAAGGTTCTGGGCAGAGCCTGCAGTTTCTGGCGGTGGTTGAACATCTCCGTGTCTGCTTCGGGAATGACAGAGTCCATGGACCTGAATGGCCACTCTTAGCAGCAAAAGTAGTTCCAGAGCTTGGCGCAACACCAGGCATGGTATGGCGCTCAATAAAATTTGTTAAATAAGTGACTGACTGAATGGGTTCAAGACTTGGTGCTGCCATTTACCAGAGTGACCTTGGTCAATAGACATATCCGCCCCGAGCCTCAGCTTCCCTGTCAAGCAGGGCCAGTCCCCGGGAAGAAGGTGTGGGCAAAAATTCCCGCCGCCTGAGGTGCCCAGAGTTCCCGCCTCCCCAGAGCCGGGCGGCCGCGCAGCGCCGTCGCCTGCCTGTGCCTGGGCTGGGACCGCGGCCGGCCGGCCGAGCCCGAGAACGAGCGGGGGTCGCGCGGCTGGCCGCCCGGGCGGGGTTGGTGGCCGGGTCCGCCCCTCGCCCCCGCCTGCTCCGCGCGGCCCGAGCCGGGGGCGGGCCCGCCTCAGGCCGCTCCCCCGGCCGCCCGGGGGCCCGCGGCGGCGCTCGCGGCCTCTCACCCGGGGCGGGCGAGTTCTGGGAAAGGCCGGCCCAGGGCGGGGGCCCTGCTGCCGCCCGCGCTGCGGTCCCGGCCCGGCAGCTCGCAGAGTCCAGGGGCGCGGAGCGAGGGAGCGGCGCCCGCGGGGGCGCACACGCTAGCGGGGCGGGGGGTGGGGGACCCCAGCGGGCGAGCGGGCGGGCGGGCGGCGCGCCTCGGGCTCTGCCTCCCGGGCACTTGCCTGGCTGTGGCGCGCTGCTGGTCCCCGCTCTGCCGCTGACACACGGTAGCGGGGACACCCGACGCCGCTAGTGACTAGCGCGTCCCACAGGGACGCTGCACTTGGGGACGCCGGCGCGACTGCCCCGACGAGGAGAGGTGAGGAGGCGACCTTGTGGCTGGGTTCCTGAGGTGGGCGCCGGGGAGAGTGGACTCCTGTGAGACTGGCGGATCCACGAGGGGCCTCCGCCTTGGCCCGTACCTGGCGCAGGGCCCCGCCCCCACCCGAGGGAAACCGAGGCCGGGTCGGGAGCGCGCACAGGCCGGGCGCCGCGCCCGCTCCAGGGCACCCGGAGTGCGTGCCTCGCTCCCGCACGCGTTTGCCTGTCTCCGCCGCATTTTCTGTGTACTTGTGGAGGCGGCCAGCACAGAGAGGGAAAACAAGCTCTTTTTGAGGCGGCACTTAGCGACTGTATTTCAAGAAAGGTGCCAACGAGATTGTTCCTGGAGAGATGGATCTACACCAAGTCCTAGAAAATACCATATTGGACCTGGGCTCACTTTAGTGACTAGAAGAGTGGCCACGTCTTTTTTAATGTTCTCTGGTATTATGGTAATGAATAACGAGAGCCAAAAGTCCTCTGTTGTGGCTAATATTAAATGCCCAGTATAAATGTATGGGGTTCTCCCCCCACCCACTCCCGTATCTAGTATTTAAGCCATAAGACAGTTGGTTCAACCGACTCAGCTAGTTGTTCCATGTATGCAAGAGTCTACATTTAAAGATTTATCAGCGTCATTTTCGATAATGAGTTCCCTAAAGAGATGTTATGGGGGATTCACTTCATTAGAAAGTTTTATTTGCACACTGTTCATAATTGTAGTTAGCATTTTGCAGAATTTGCCGGTGGGCCATTTAGGTCCCTGCAAGATTAGGTCCTTTCCCATGTGTTTCTTGTCGAAACCCCTGGTGGGATTGGGTGGGGTCATTACCGCAGAATGGGCACAGCAGAGGCCAAGAATGCTGCCCACCAGCAAGAATATTTGAGTGCCTGTCTTGGGAGGTGGATGCAGGTGACCCCATGCATAGCAGTACAGTGTGTCACTGCAGGAGATGGGGAGTTGAACTTTCTTTGATTGCTGTCTGTATGCAGCCAAGTCTTCACAGATACTTTCTAAAGAATGCCTGAGGATGCTGTCATCTAGAACATCCTTTCCCCTTTTATCTTCCTGAATGCCCTTCCTGCGCATTTCACCACTATAATCCTAACCGTCCTTCAAGCTGAATTTTATTGCTGCTGTGAGGCCCTCCCTGATAAGCCCAGCCCTAAAGAATCAACCTTCCCCCGCTGTGATTCCTGCCGCATTTTCCCTTTCTGACCTTTCTCCATTCTCCTTCTTTGAGAGTTATTTCTGTGCACGTCTCATTTTCCCTACTGAAGTCATTAACTGTGGCTTTCTTAGCACAGTGCTTGCAGCTATGAGACCCTCTGAAATAATTGTGGGCTGCTATTAAATGTTAAGACTTTGTTTCTTCAACACAAATTTTTACTTTGGAGGAGATAATATAATTGAAAGTATTTATTGAAGAACATAATATTTACCATTCACATTGTCCTCCATTTCTAAACCCATAGAGGAAATTTTCTTTATACCACGAGACATGCATAATAAGTGTCTTTGGTCCCTGCTTTGGACCAAGTGAGAGGTGAGAGTGAGCTGAGGGACGTTCTTCCAGTCCTTCTAGTAACATAAGCTCCTTGGATGTGCTCCAAGGTTGACCTGTGTCATTAAAAATTCCATGCTCAAGTGCGTTGTGGTGAAGCTAGATTCCAGCGAAGGTGCTTGGTTTTCTTTTCCTATTTGCAGCTCTTGTTAGTCACAGTCACTTCTGGGCTTTTGTTGTATCCTTTAAAAAATAAATTTGATGTGCAACTTGTTACTTATACATTTCCAAGTGAATGAAGGATAACTTACGTTTTTTAAAGCAGAGGGCAGGGAATGTTTCCCATGCTTGGGCAGGAGGAGATATTTGCTCAAAGGAGCCTGCTCTGCACGTGTGTGTGCCGTTGGCAGTCCCTGCCTTCGACACACCTGGCTGGCAAGCAGCCTATATAGGACAACAGCTGCTTCGTTCCAGACTCCATCTCCCTCTGTTTGGGCCTAACTCTGCTGGGGTTGTTAGGGGGAGAAGGGAGTTCCCAGGGGACACAACAATTTAGAGCTTCTGGATTCAGAAGGAAAAATAAGGGAAAAGCTAGAAAAAGCAGTAGCAACTTGCTTGATCAAATTGCTTTCCTGCTGACATTTGGTCGAGATCTTGGGGGAGGGGAAAGATAGGTGATGGGGGAGCATGGTACTCTGGGAGAAGGGCTGGGAGGTATTGATGGGTCTTAGGGAACCATGTGCCCCAAATATGTGGGGTCCCCACAAAGGAATTTGGAGAAGTAGGGAGTAGAGAAAAGATGATATCAAAGATGTACTTTGCCATGGGCCAACCATGGGGCCTAGAAAGGAAGAGAAAGCTCTTTTCAGCATTATGTGGACTTCTCTGCTCTCAGGTGCAGAATTCAGGCTTATTTTTATTAAAGCTATAATTCATCTGTATTATAGTTTAAACAGGTTTTCATGGGCCAGACCAGAACCTAGACCTCTATAGCTGTGTTTTCAGTATGGTAGCTACAGGCCACGTATGGTTATTTGCTTTAACTTTAAATTAGTTAGAATTAAATAAAATTAATGAGCCCTACTTCAAGTGCTCAATAGTTAGATGTGGTTAGTTGCTACCCTACCAGACAATAAGATGCAGAACATTTCCATCATTTCAGAAATCTTGTCCTGGAATATTGTTCTAAAGGGTTCATGCCTGTTGATTGCCAAGATACTGATGTCAAAGCCTAATTCAGTCATAAATTAAAATGTTCCTGTTTATAATCCTCTAGCAAATCTATTTAGATGCAAATAATAGTAGCAGTTGTTGTTAGTAGTGCTTACTGCAAGCCAGGCAGTGTTCTAAGTACTTTACATCTATTCATTTCATTCTAACAAGAGACAGCAAGTGCCAGAGGTCTGTTATACTTTACCTGCAATTCCAAAATCAAAACAAACTCTGAAAACTGATTTTCATAAATTTCGCTACAAAATTTGGTCTGAGTTGACATGAGGTTATCAGTCTTTATTTTTCTCACCTGGTGAGAGCTAGTCATACGTTTTTGTTTCAGAAAGAATGGACATGTTTGCTATGGATCTTACCAACAGTGTTATGTAATATATAGCCTATGGCACTCTTACCATTATAAAAGCCAAAAAAACCTTCTGATTTTCAATAAAGCAGTATGGGCCTCCATTGTCATGTTCGTTTTGAAGATGGGAAAACTGAGGACCTAAAAGGTTAAGCAGTTTGCATGGAGTCATAGCAGGAAAGTGCCAGAGCCAGGCGTCAGTCAGAGCAGGCTGGCTTCAGAGTCTGCTCCCTTGACCAGTATGCTCTCCTGCATCAACCTCTGGTCTCATCCCACAGACCAAATGAATGACCATTTTTTTTGTTTGTTTGTTTGGTAAAGCCAGATAGCTTTAATTCAGCTCATTAGAAAGTTTCAGGTGGGGCTCTGGTTGAATTGTTTAGCAGTTAAGGGTGAAATGCTATAGATGGTTGCACCACCATAATGGGCATGCTTAGCCATCGTTTAGCTCGCCCCTTTCCACCTTGTGCCACTCAGTTTATTATGAGCCATTTGCTCTGTAAGAATCTATAGAAAAAGAGGCCATTCATTGTGGTGCTGGTAAAGCTACCGGGACCCTGTTGAAATCAGTGGCACATGGGGGTTTATATACTCTAACAGTTAGGAGGTAAAAGGCAGGGGGTGGTGTGGTCCTGGCATATACTGCCTGCTGAGCATTGGTGGGACCATTCTGGTGGCCTGCAAGGGTTCTGAGACTTCCTGGTATGGTTGCAGAGGATCTGAATCCATCTGACTCAGTTGGAAGTCTCTCCAGGGGAGACTCTAACTTCCTCTCTTCTTTTGGGGGTTGACTATAACTGCAGACCTGGTCTCTGGTCAGAAAGGGATTTTTCACTTTCCCTCCAAGTGGTGGCAGGAATAGGTGGTGCCTTCTTGACCACATTTGAATAATTTTAAAAAATATTTTATTTGTTAATTTGAGAGATAGGCAGAGGGAGCATGAGCATGGTTAGGGGCAGAGAGTGAGGAACAAGCAGCTCAGCAGAGAGCTGGATAAGGGGGTTTGATCCCAGGACCCTGAGCCAAAATATCAAGAGAGGGACACTGAGCCATCCAGGCACCACATTTCATTTAAAAAGATTTATTTATTTATTTGACAGAGAGAGACACAGCTAGAGAAGGAACACAAGCAAGTGGAGAGGGAAAAGCCAGCTTCCCGCTGAGCAGAGAGCCCAATGGGAGGCTCGATCCCAGGACCCTGGGTCACGACCCAAGCCAAAGGCAGACCTCAACCAGTTGAGCCACCCGGTGCTCCAAGGCACCCACATTTGAAGAAATTCCTAATTACCCCAGGGTTTCTCCTTTGAGTATAGGAAAATGTTCTGAGTGCTCCACTATCTGTGTGGATCTTTTAGTATGGGCTCGGCAGGACCCCTCTCTCTCTGTAGGGTATGTAAAGTCTTTACATAGGCTTTACCATCTACTAGCTGTACCACCTTAGACAAACAATTAATCTTCTGTAGGATAGTAATCTTACAGGGATACTGTGAGACCTAGGCAAGATAACTCACTTAAAGCACTTTGCAAAGTGCCAGGTGCATAGTGAGTGCTCACAAAGTTAGCTGCTAATATTGTTGTTCTGGGCCATCCTACATCTTGCCAGTCTGCAGTTTTAGGCTTTGGAGAGGTATGTGTGGTGGGCTGAGTAATGCCAAAAGCTGGCTGAAGGTGTCCAAGTCTTAATCCCCAGAACCTATGAGTATGTTACTTTACCTGACAGAAAGGACTCATCAGACATGATTAAAGATTTTGCGATGAGGAAATTTTCTTGATGGGTCCAGTCTGGCCAAAAACGTCCTTATAAAAGGGAGGCAGGAGGATCAGAGTCCCTACAGAAGGTAAGAATAATGAGCCAAGGAATGCAAGCCACCTAAAAGTTGGAAAAGGCGAGAAAATGGATTCTTCCCTAGAGCCTCCAGAAGGAATGCAGCCTTACCAACCCATTTTAGACTTCTGACCTCCAAAACTGTAAGATAACAAATTTGTGTTGTTGAAGCTACCAAGTCTGTGGCAATTTATCACAGCAGCAATATGAAACTAAGAGGGCATGGAAGAGAAACCAGAAAATGGTCAAGAGTGAAACAAAAGCTCTCACAATGAGGGAACAAGAAGGCCAGTGGGTAGCACAAACCTTGTTGGGTACTGTTCTAAGTACTTCATATCTATGAGCCCGTCATTCTCACAGCAGGCGTGCAAGATATGTACTTTTATTATCTGCATCTCAGAGAAGAGGAAATGGAGGCACCAGAGGTCGAGTAACTTGCTGTAGGTTACAGAGCTGGTCGTGGTGGAGCTAGGATGGGAATCCAAGCAATCTGGCACTCTTGAGTGTAACCACCCCTCCCCAAAGCAGACACTCTGTTGGCTAAATCTGACAGTATCTGCCACTGAATGGTATGTTACTGTATGGAAGGAAAAGAGTATTTGACTTAGTGAGACGGGCAGTGTGATCCCCCCAAGCCCCTTCCCCCTTCTGCAAAAAAAAAAAAAAGCCTGGTATTGAAGTGCTTGGTAAGGTTTTGCCATTCCTATAGCTATGTGCGGAGGACCTGAAGGTAGAGGACGTTGGCTCTGGGAGCGGTTCCTGTGCTGGCCTCCCTCTCGTGCTCCCACCTCTGTTCTTACAGCAGCCTCCCTCACTCACCACAGACTGCTGGCCCAGGCATCTTGTTGGCTCTGCTTCCCACCTCTGCCTGTTTATTGGATTTGCCTCATTCCTGACTCTCTGCTCCAGCCCTGAATTCCACCTCCTTCTGGCCCCTCAAATGCCCAAACTTTAGATGTCAGGGACCCGATTGTGAGGTACCTTTGTGACTTAAGGCTGCAGGGGGAGGTTGTTTTTGCCATTTTCCTTTGGTTTATCGGGCTGCTGTTGGTGTTCTGGCTATGCTGCTTTTGGTGCTCAAGCTCGTAATTCAGAGTGGTATTGGTTGGAACCAGTGGTTTTCAAACTGTGTTCCAGGAGTGTTTGGGGCCTCTGTCAGGTGAGGGGCGTAGTAGGAGAAGGCCTCAGCCTTTGACCTTGGTTCTGTTGCTAGAGAGACAGAAAAATGAGAAGAACTAAACTGCATGTTAAGGCACTCTGCATAAGACTTTTAGCCCAGAGACTGGGATGTGAAGATAATAGAACTCTGTTTTCTTTAATTGCATTTTACAAGTTTGGAGTCTAGATGCTTGTTGCTCAGCTTTGTTTACATCCTGGCTCCACTGTGTATAAACAATCTACACAACATTGTGTAAAAGACTTGACCTGTTGTGTCCCAGACTTCCTCATGTACGTAATGGGAGGAGCAGGAGTAGAACCTACTTAATAAATGAGATGATCCAGGTGAAGAGCTTAGATCAGTGTCTGATAACAATAAGAATTCAACTAATGCTAGCTCCCAGGTCGTTTTTCTTATTTCTAAGTCTCCCAGTGCAGTGGCAGAAGAAGCAGATAGTGTTCCTGTCTTTGCGGGGTTCTTGTCTCTTGTGGTGCTGCAGCAAAGGGCCCCCTGTTTCTCCTCTCTGCCTGGTTGCCCCTGAAATTTTCATCATCTCTGACTACAGGTGACTTCAGGTGCAGTGACATAAGGCTGCCTCTCGGTCGTACAGAAGCCACACTCCCCTAAGGTCTCTGAGACTTCACTTCCTTCTGCCAAGAAGCAGGGTCTCTGCTACTTTTCGGATTTGTGGGACATTTCTTCTTTTCTCCCCTGCCTGCCAGATGTAGGGGCTGGGATGCAAGGGGCAAAATGAAACTCCAGTCTCCTCCATGCTTCTTGTTCAAGACATTTGGTCAGTAATACACACTGAATACTGTTGAATAATTTCCCCTCTCTCCTTAGGACTTAGCAAAATATAAACATAAACAGAATGGCTAAGCTTGACTGGGCTATTTTTGGTCAGACAGGGCTGGTCACTGCCATTATCTGCTCAGTGGTGGCAATTCTGTGTACTCTGTGGCATGATCTGTTAGGTGGTAGCCCCAACAAAATGTGCTCCATTTAGAAAAATCCTGGAAAGTCTCCTCCTATGGGGCTGATGATGTGTCTTCACAAGTCCAGAGGTATAATGAAATAGGATGATCATCTATATATTTTTAATGCTTTGTTGGAATAGCTACATTATACTAATAAAACAGTAAGGCTGCAATATGTGGAATTAAGGAAGAGGCAGAAGCAAGGAGAGACTGTTTTGATGACTTCATTTTAGGTTTAAACTATATAATATCACTGACTATGGAAAATCCAGGGAATGGAAAAAAAATCACTGGGAAAAAAACACATGTGACCAAGTGCAAACTATACACATCTGGGATTAAAATATCATATAACACAGTTTAATTTAGATATCACTGGATTTGGTTCAAGTTACTGTCATTTCTAAAGAAGTTTTGATTTATTTGTTATTTTTAATAACACAAACTTAGATTTCATTGATGAACGTATTTTCACCTACATTATGTTTGCCTGGAAGAATTGAAGCCCTCTCTGGTAGTCTGGTTTGTCAATCTCAGAGAGATGGATACAATTCACAGAAGTTAAATACTTTTGGCATGAAATTGTATGCCCTTCCCTCCCCTCCCCAAAAGCAGAATGAATTTGGATGACAGGGCAGTGTGTAAACCTCATTCTGTCTGCAGTGTGTTAACTGCTTGGGTCTGAGCCGATTCCAATTCACTTCTTTGCCACTCAGCAGGTTCAGTAGTCCCTAACTCAGTCTGGTTTACTCTGCTTGAGGTTTATTCTTTCATCATGCCTCCGGCGTGGTTTTAAAATTCACGGTGGGAGGGATTGGTAAAGCTCCAGGCAGTGGTGGAAGAACTATGCTCAATTAATATTGGAACCTAACAGAAGAAGGTAAGAACTTATTGAGCTCTTATATGTAGAAACTTTAGAAATTTGCAAAAAGAACTCCAAAAAGTGACCTTCCTGGGCCAACAGTTCAACACAGCAGCCAGCCAGCCAGCCTTGCGGGTTCTCCCATGATGTCTCTTGGATCTAGAATTTTGACTCCCTTTGCTGACTGACAAAGGGGCCGGACCTCACCAATGACAAGTTATGGGATGGCTGACAACAGGTGAAGTATGTTCCTGACCCAGGCAGGCAAGCCCAGATCAAATCAGTTACAGAGGATAAGAGAGTGCTTATTTCTAGCCACGCTGTATAGTTTTAATGAATTATCACTATCTAAGCAGTCACCACCTAAAAAACGTCCCGTATTTAGGAGGATACTAGTTAAAAATATATATATATCTTTGGGGCGCCTGGGTGGATCAGTTGGTTAAGTGACTGCCTTCGGCTCAGGTCATGATCCCGGAGACCCGGGATCGAGTCCCACATCGGGCTCCCTGCTCAGCAGGAAGCCTGCTTCTCCCTCTCTCACTCCCCCTGCTTGTGTTCCCTCTCTGGCTGTGTTTCTCTCTGTCAAATAAATAAAATCTTAAAAAAAAAAAAAAGAATCTTTAATCCAAACAATTTTATTTGAACTAAAATTTTATCTTATTAATGCAGATATTATATATCTGTTTATGATTCATTGCTTATTTATTATATGCTGTGTCATCCAACAATGAATTTTGAGGGCTAGAAGGGAGGGGTCCAAGTGTTCCCCCTCTCACTTTTATTTGTTTATTTTTTAAAGATTTTATTTATTTGGCAGAGAGACACACAGGGAGAAGGAACACAAACAGAGGGAGTGGGAGAAGGAGAAGCAGGCTTCTCATCGAGCAGGGAGCCCGATGTGGGGCTCGATCCCAGGACCCTGGAATCATGACCTGAGCTGGAGGCAGATGAACAGCGACTGAGCCACCCAGGCGTACGCCCCCAGCCCCCTACTTTTAAAGTCGAAAGAACTGGTTTCTTGAGAGGCTCAGGATTTGACCAAAGCCACCTATCTGGGGAGCAGCAAAACTGAGACCTTTGTTTCAAACAGAATTAAGACCATGCTATAGATACATAATATGCAATTTTAAATCCTGGATTCTTTGCCTGACATTTCATCATTCAGTGTTTCCAAACCTTGATTTCAGTGGCTGGGTCTCATTGTATCATGTGGCCCCATGGTGGGCTTATCTCTCTCCCTATTGCTGGACATTTAGCTATTGATCCCTGATTTTTTCTATCTGAATACCTCTCCATTGCCCAGATCTCTAATTCTTTCTTTAGCACAGAAATATATTATAAATATATAATAAACATATATTAATTTAGAAAGAATAAATATGTTTAGAGTATTCAGTCTTTATATACTGCTTTGTGTCTTTTTCTTTTTTTTCTTTTAAAAAATTATTGAAGTATAATTGACATTCAGTGTTATATTAGTTTCAGGTGTAAAACATATTTACAAGGCAATTCTATACATTACTCAGTGTTCACTACAGTAAGTGTGGTCACTATCTGTCACCATAGAACATTATTACAATATTATTCACCATATTGTCTATGCTATAATATTCCCTCCATCCACCTCCCCTCTGGCAACCACTAGTTCTCTGTAGTTAAGGGCTTATTTGTTTTGTTTGTTCCTTTGTTTTGCTTTTTAGATTCCACATATAGATGAAATCATATGGTATTTGTCTTTCTCCATCTGTCTTATTTCACCTAGCTTAACACCCTCTAGCTCTACCCATGTTCGATGGCCAGATTTCATTCTTTTTTATGGCTGAGTAATATTCCATTGTGGGGGTATGTATATACATATGTGTGTATGTATTCATATACACATACATACCCCACATCTACTTTATCTTTTCATTATGTTTCTTAATCTACTCAAATGTTTTTATGCTTTTCAGTTAAATTTTGTAGTACCCTTCATATTAAACATATTTTTCTTATTTAAAAAATGCTTTGTGTGTTTTGAGATGCCTGGGTGTATTAGTCGGTTAAGCATTTGCCTTCAGCTCAGGTTATGATGTTGGGGTCCTGAGATTGAGTTCTTCATAGAGCTCCATGCTCAGAAGGGAGCCTGCTTCTCTGTCTGCCTGCCGATTCCTTGTACGCTCTCTCTCTCTGACAAATAAATAAAATCTTTTAAAAATGTGTTGTGTTTTTTTATTTAATCAACTTAATTTTTTAGCTGATTCTCTTGAGCTTTCTAGGGAGAGAATTATATTATCTGCAAATAATGATTATTTCCTTTTGAAGCAGAAATTCCAGAACTAATAACTAAGAACAAGGATGATAGACCTTTTGGGGTGCCTGGGTGGCTAAGTCGGTTAAGCGTCTGCTTTGGGCTGTGGTCATGATCCCAGGGTCCTGGGATCGAGCCCCACATTGGGTTCCCTGCTCGGCAAGAAGCCTGCTTCTCCCTTTTCCACTCCCCCTACTTACGTTCCCTCTTGCTGTATCTCTCTCTGTCAAATAAATAAGTAAAATCTTAAAAAAAAAAAAAATCTTAAAAAAAAAGATAATAGACCTTTTAATTTAATCTCTTAAATGTACTTAAATGGAAGTGCTCTTCATATTCATTAAGAAATATAATGTTGTCTTTTGCTTTTAAAAGTTTAAATCACTTTGAGAAAGTAGTTTCATATTCACAGATTTAAAAAAGAAATACTGCTTTGTGTCTTTTTCTTTTTTTCTTTTAAAAAATTATTGAAGTATAATTGACATTCAGTGTTATATTAGTTTCAGGTGTAAAACATATTTACAAGGCAATTGACTTGTGTCACATGCCAAAAAGGTAATCTTTCAGGTGAGTATATGCTTCTTTACACATTGACTACTGATGTGTTATATTAACAAATTTCCTATCATTAAACCATACTTGCAGTCTCATTGTGGCAGTTTATTATCATGGTGTTAATGAGTTATCTAATATAGAGTATAATCTGGAACCCATTTAGATTTTAGTTTGGAATTTTTTTTTAGTTAGTTTTATTTTAGCCTTGGTCATCAAAGGCTGGCATTAAAATTAGCTTGCCTCTCCATTGCACAGATTGGATTTCAGGAGTCCCCGTGTCTTCCTGAGAGTGACAGGGGAAGCTTTCGATGTGGTGACGAGCTGGAGATGCTGATTGTGTGGCAGAGAATTAGGAGGATAAAGTGCATATTAGAGACTGGTTCACCAAGGCGGTTCCTGTGGTGTGAAAATGCAATCAGTACCTTTTTTTTTTTTTTAATTTATTTTATTTTTTCAGTGTTCCAAGATTCCTTGTTTATGCCCCACACCCAGTGCTCCATGCAATACGTGCCCTCAGTACCCACCGCCAGGCTCTCCCATCCCCCCACCCCCTGCCCTCCAAGACCCTCAGTTTGTTTCAGAGTCCAAAGTCTCTCATGTTTCGTTTCTCTCCCTGAATTACCCTACTTCCCATTTCCTTTCCTTCTCCTACTGTGCTCTATATTACGCCTTATGCACTGCAAGTAAGTGAAACCTTGTGATACTTGGCTTTCTCTACTTGGCTTATTTCACTCAGCATAATCTCTTCCAATCCAGTCCATGTTGCTACAAAGTTGGATATTCATCCTTTCTGATGGAGGCGTAGTATTCCATTGTATATATGTACCACTTCTTCTTTATCCATTCATCTGTTGAAGGGCACCTTGGCTCTTTCCACAGTTTGGTGATTGTGGCCATTGCTGCAATGAACATTGCGGTACATATGGCCCTTCTTTTCACTATATCTGTATCTTTGGGGTAAATGCGCCAACTTGCATTCCCACCAACAGTGTAAGAGGGTTCCCCTTTCTCCGCAGCCTCTCCAACACTTGTCGTTTCTTGTCTTGTTAATTTTGGCCATTCTGACTGGTGTAAGGTGGTATCTCAGTGTGGTTTTGACTTGAATTTCCCTGATAGCTAGTGATGGTGAACATTTTTCATGTGTCTGTTAGCTGTTTGTATGTCTTCTATGGAGAAGTGCCTCTTCATGTCTCCTGCCCATTTTTTGATGTGTTCATCTTCTTTTTGTATGTTGAGTTTGAGTAGTTCTTTATAGATCTTGGATATCAGCCCTTTGTCTGTAATGTCATTTGCAAATATCCTCTCCCTTTCCGTGGGTTGCCTCTTTGTTTTGTTGACTGTTTCCTTTGCTGTGCAGAAGCTTTTTATTTTGATGAAGTCCCAGAAGTTCATTTTCGCTTTTGTCTCCTTTGTCTTTGGAGACGTGTCTTGAAAGAAGTTGCTGTGGCCAATGTCAAAGAGGTTACTGCCTATGTTCTCTTTCAGGATTTTGATGGATTCCTGCCTCACATTGAGGTCTTTCCTCCATTTTGAGTTTGCCTTTGTGTGTGGTGTAAGAGAATGGTTTAGTTTCATTGTTCTATACGTAGCTGTCCAATTTTCCCAGCACCATTTATTGAAGAGACTGTCTTTTTTCCACTGGATATTTTTTCCTTTGTCGAGGATGATTTGACCATAGATTTGTGGGTCCATATCTGGACTCTCTACTCTGTTCCGTTGGCCTATGTACCTGTTTTTGTGCCAGTACCATGCTGTCTTGGTGATCACAGCTTTGTAATAAAGCCTGAAGTCAGGTAATGAAATGCCCCCAGTTTTGTTTTTCTTCTTCAGCAATTCCTTAGCGATTCAGGGTCTTTTCTGGTTCCATATAAATTTTAGGATTGTTTGTTCCAATGCTTTGAAGAATGTTGGTGGAATTTTGATCAGAATGGCATTGAAAGTATAGATTGCTCTGGGCAGTATAGACATTTTAACAATGTTTATTCTTCCAATCCATGAGCATGGAATGCTCTTCCATCTTTTTGTGTCTTCTTCAGTTTCTTTCATGAGTGTTCTGTAGTTTCTCGAGTACAGATCCTTGACTTCTTTGGTTAGGTTTATTCCTAAGTATCTTACTGTTTTTGGTGCTATAGTAAACAGAATCGATTCTCTGATTTCCCTTTCTATATTTTCATTGTTAGTGTATAAGAATGCAACTGATTTCTGTGCATTGATTTTGTATCCTGCCACATTACCGAATTGCTGTATGAGTTCTAGTAGTTTGGGGATAGTCTTTTGGGTTTTCCACATAGAGTATCATGTTATCTGCAAAGAGAGAGAGTTTGACTTCTTCTTTGCCAAGTTGAATACCTTTATTTCTTTCTGTTGTCTGATTGCTGTTGCTAGGACTTCTAGCACTATGTTGAACAGTAGTGGTGAGAGTGGGCATCCTTGTCTTGTTCCTGATCTCAGAGGGAAGGCTGTCAGTTTTTCCCCCTTGAGAATGATCTTCACTGTGGGTTTTTCATAGGCAGATTTTATGAGGTTGAGGAATGTTCACTCTATCCCTATGCTTTGAGGAGTTTTAATCAGGAACAGATGCTGTATTTTGTCAAATGCTTTTCCTGCATCAATTGAAACGACCACATGGTTTTTCTCTCTTCTCTTTTTGATTTGTTCTATCACATTGATTGATTTGGGAATGTTGAACCACCCTTGCATCCCAGGGATAAATCCCACCTGGTCGTGGTGGATAATCTTTTAAATGTACTGTTGGATCCTATTAGCTAGGATCTTGTTAAGAATATTGGCATCCATATTCATCAGGGATACTGGTCTGAAATTCTCCTTTTTGATGGGGTCTTTGTCTGGTTTGGGGATTAAAGTAATGCTGGCTTCATAGAAAGAGTCTGGAAGTTTTCCTTTTTGAAACAGCTTCAGGAGAATAGGTATTATTTGTTCTTTGAATGTTTGGTAGAATTCCCCAGGGAATCTGTGAATGAGGAATCATCATGAATGAGGAATTATTTACAAGCCTAAAAATATGACAATATTTTGTCAAAGGGGCTTGGTTAAAAGTGCAGCTTGATTCATGGGAACAAGGTTTCTCATGCTTCTACCCAGTGTTTTCTCAAGCAAAACATTTTCATCGTCATGTCTTCCCTTTTGAAGAGGTTTCTTTTCAACTTGATGAATTCTGGAAGCAAAGGTTCCTAGTATAAAGAACGTGGCTCATTCCAAGGAAGAGACTAGAATGCATGAGAAGAGGTAGCAAATGGTCACCTTATGACTGGCTCTGTTCAGTGCAGAGGCTCAAGGGAAAGCTTGGGAGAGTGCCCAGGTTATTGGTTGCTGTTATTGAGGAAGACACTCAGGTCCTTCTGGAGTAACTAGTTTACAGAAATGCTTAGCTATTGATTTACTGCTTTATTACACTTTTGAAATTAACTGCCATTGGTTAGTTCTGTAAAGAGAATGTTGACTGTCTTCCTAATTTTATACCCAGGATTTGCCATCAACGGTTTTTCAGTCCAGTTAGTGAGACAGGGCACAGATACTGGAAAATGGCTGAGTCTTTGGCCATTTGTTAAATGTCTTGATTCTAGGAAAGGGAGCTCTGGGTTGGGGTTTTCTGGTGCAGAGTGAGTGCTTGACTGAGGCAGGGTATGGCTTGATAGAAAGAATGGAAAAGTGTTCCTGCTTGGGAAGAGGTGAAGCAGTCTCAGAAATTCTGTTCACAGAGGGCATGGCCAGGTAGGCAGGGTTTCCTTTGAGGCCTTCTTTCTCCTTGTTTGCTCCATAGAAATGTTGGGGTTCCTTAGGGTAAATTCACCTACGTGAGTTGAGTTTCATCTTTTTACATCAATGGTTCCAGATCTTTTTGTGGCCCACTCCTCACTCTTGAGCTCCACACCTGCATTTCCAATGACCTTGTGTGACATCCCAAAAGTTGCATCTCAAATTGGACTCAGTCTTTTCCCAAACCTATTTCTCCCATGTTCCTAAAGCTATTTCTCCCATGTTCCTTCTTGCAGTGACTATAACCCTTACCGACCCACTTACCAAGACCAGAAACCTCAGTTCTCCAAGGCTGTCCCTACTGAGTCCATGGTTTCTTTGCACTGGGGGCTTCTCCTTCCCATTTCAGTGTCTCTTTTCCAATAAAGCATATGCTCCATGAAGCCAGGGGCAGGATCACTGTTAGTGTTCACTTCTCTTATCTCTAGTCCCAGGACAATATTGAGCCAGGGACAAATATGATTGTATGAATAGAATTTCCTGTCTGTCTTTTATTTTGAGATCATTTTTGATATTCAGAGCAAGCTACTTTTAATTTTACTTTGTATCAGTTTCTGAGTCCATAAAATGAACATAATCATAGTACCTACCTTATAGATTTGTGGTGGATTAAATGAAATGAAGCTCATGAAACATTGTTATTGTGTTTGACAGGTGCATACTCGATACCTTTACAAAGTTAGGGTTGAAGCTAGAATGTTTAAGGCCTTTAATGGGTAAGAAGTGTGTGTTTTATTTTTGAAAGGTGAGGATCCATGATAGTTTCCAACTATGTGATGGAAAAACCATGAGTTCTGGGATCAACAGTCATGAGTTCAGATCAGAACTCTAGCTATGAGGCTTTTCGCAAGTTTCTAAGCCATTCTCAACCTTGGCTTTATAACCTGTAAAATTAGGGGGCATCTGGATGGCTCAGTTGGTTAAGCGTGTGCCTTTGGTTCAGGTCATGACCTCAGGGTCCTGGGATCAAGCTCAGCATTGACCACCCCCACCCCCCCAGCAGGGAACCTGCTTCTTCCCCTGTGGCACCACCACCCATGCTTTCTCTCAAACAAGATCTTAAAAAAAACAAAACCTTTAAAATTAGGACAAAAATACATTGTTTTAGGGATTGTTGTAAGGTATAAGTGAAATAGTATATGAAAAGTGACAGTAATTTGTTTTTTGTTTGCTTGTTTTTAAAGATTTTATTTATTTGACAGACAGAGAGAGAGAGATCACAAGTAGGCAGAGAGAGAGAGGGGGGGAAGCAGGCTCCCTGCTGAGCAGAGAGCCCAAAGTGGGGCTCAATCCCAGGACCCTGAGATGATGGCCTGAGCTGAGGGCAGAGGCTTAAACCTCTGAGCCACCCAGGCGCCCCATGTTTGTTTGCTTTTAAGTTACTTTCTTTCCTCTAGTGATAACCTCTGGGCTCCCTTGGAAAGAGAACTATGGTCCAGGGGCTTATCTTTGGCTCAGCCCAGCTTAACATTTTTGTCAGATACTTAAATGAAGCCTGGTTTCCTAAATTTGCTGTTGATTCAGCATTGGGATAGTTGATACAATAGGTGATGGAATGGAACCTCCAAATGACCTCAACAGGCAGACATGGGAAATCAGGCATCTAGTAGGTGGATGAAAGCTGTCAGGAGCAGGAGACCATTTAGAAGGTCATTCTACCATCCAAGTCATGGATAAAAAGGACCTGAACTGGGGTGGTATCAGTGACAATGAAGGGAGTTGACAGTTGTGACGAACTTTTTTTGAAAAATCACTAGAATATAGCAGCCAACTGGGTGAATAGATGGATAAAGAGGGCTAGCGATGAATGGGAAGTTTTCTTTCTTGGTTCCTGGGAAAAGGAAGGTGCCAGTTAATAGGAAGGAGGAAGCTAGGCAAAAGAATTGAGTTAAGGAGAGGAGGAGGGAAGGAGTCTGGTTTTGTACATGGGGTGTTGGCTCTACCCAACAGGAGTTGGAAAATCAGGCCTGCAGCTTGTGGGAGAGAATCGGTTTCTGGAAAGAAGCATTTGGGAGTCATCCACATAGAGGTGATAGTTGAAGTCGTGGGTGGGCGGGGATGGGATGGCCAAGGAGTGGCCAGTGCTATTCAGAATCATTAGCATTGTTGGCTCTAACTTGAGATAAGCAGGATAAATAAACCCTTGCCCAAGTGGGAACTAGTTCTACTGCCTTCCTCAGGCTCTTTAACTCATTCGAGCAAAGTTTCACAGGGTGAAAAAACGACATACAATAATTTCAGATTTTAAAAAATTGTATTTTTGGTTTGTATATTATGACTTATTTTTAATTATGCAAGTAATACATTCTTGATTAGAAAGAATGTAAACACTGTGTAAACACAGATAAAGTAAAAGCCCCTGTTAACATTAACCCTTGTCCAAGTTTACTTTGTTTTTCAGAAGCAATCACAGTTACAAGTTCAGTGGGTGTTCTTACAAACTTTTTAAAATGTGTTTATATATAAATACACATAAAGATATACCTTTGTTTTTGTGTGTGTGGTTTTGTTTTGTTTTATATAAGTGAACTCATAAAATGTTTTATTCTTTAATTTTTACTTTTATTTTTTCTCTTAAAAGTATTTTATTTAATTAATTTATTTTTAAAGATTTATTTATCCATTAGAGAGACAGAGAGAGTAGGGAGAAGGGTATAGGGAGAGAGAGAGAGAGAGAGAATCCCAAGCACAGGCGTGGGACGCAGGTCTCAATTCCACAACCCTGAGATCACAATAGGAGCCAAAATCAAGAGTCGGATGCTTAACCAACTGAGCCATCCAGGTGTCCCAATTTTTACTTTTAAAATAAAACAATATGCTCTGAAACTCTTTCCAGGTAAATTTATATCAGTCATAAAAATAAAGAAAAATCTGTTTTCCTGGGTATGAATATTCTATGTTTTATTTAATCATTCCTTTATTGATGGAATATACCATGTTTCCAACTTTTGCATCTGTCCATCCCGCAGACATTGATTGCTTGTAGTGTGTAGGAGACTGCTCAGGAGATACTAGGATATGTTGGTCAATAGTAAGCCAGGGATTTGCAAGCTGTCAGGGTCAGTGAGAAGCACATCCTCCAGAGGTCAACTATGAATATGCTGTTGACCTTATGACAGGGAATTTGTTTGTCAGACTCATCCACTTGCTGTGTTCAGCCTTCTTAGTAACTTCTTTTTTTTTAATACCTGACTTTTTTTTAAAAAAAGATTTTATTTATTTGACAGAGAGAAATACAGCCAGAGAGGGAACACAAGCAGCGGGAGGGAGAGAGGGAGAGAGGGAGAAGCAGGCTTCCCGCTGAGCAGGGAGCCGATGTGGGGCTCGATGAGGGGCTCATCCCGGAACTCCAGGATCATGATCTGAACTGAAGGCAGAGGCTTAACCACTGAGCCACCCAGGTGCCCCTTCAGTTGGAAGAGCTGGAAGTATCTGGGAGGAAGGGAAAGGATGAACATATGCTAATGAGATGAGGACTTTGACCTCTATCCCCAGGTTCCAGCAAAGTCAAGTGATTGATATGGCGAGGGGTAGGTTGGGTTTGAGAACTTTTTTTTTTTTTTTTTTTTTACAAAAGTATTGTCAAAATGAATATATAAAGTTTTAAATTCCCACTTGGGAGCTTCCTCTGTGAGAAACTGGTTCCTTTTTCTGTTTTCTCTCAAGTGTATGGGCTGAGGCTGCTTCAGAGTAAGGACAGCAGGGAAAGGAAAGGAAGAAGAACCCCCTTCTGTACCTGCTTTATCCCAACCCACCCATTCTCTTCCTTCTCTCTCTCTCTGGCTTTCCTGCCTTTGATGCTTTAAATCGTACCAAATCTATTGAGCAGATTTGGGGCATATGTGTTTTATGCAGAAACACCAGGGCCCTCATTTTCCTTCTCTTCATTTTTGCTGCTTCACTCAAAACTTAAGAGAGGGTCCACTTTGGGCTACAATGCAGGGAATCATGCTGGTTCTTCTTTCTCCTCTTCCCTCTGTTCAGCACTGACTCAGCAGCTCGGGGGCTCTGCCAGGCATCAGGAAGCGGCACCATCCCAGGGCAAGACTGCCAAGAAGCAGGCTTCACAGGTCATCCTGACTCAGTGACCTAGGCAGCCATGTCCTCAGCATGTGTGACAAGTCTGGCTGGGAAATTTCTTGGAATCTCTCCAGTTCCCCAAGCCAAGCCCCTCCCAAGAGTCCTCTGCTTGCAGCACAGTGAAGACTGGGGGATTTTTTTCATTTCACCTGTTTCTACTCCTAGCCAAGCCGAATTGGCCCTCCAGGCTGCTGGACCAATGAGTGGGCTCATCTTCACATGGCTTTCACAGGCATATGTCTGAAAAGTCTCTCTGATCTGCTACCTGCAGGAAGTGGTCGTTCCCTACTTCTTTGGGTACGTGTCCCAGCCTCCTTTTCCTCTTCTGACCCCCACCTGTCCCCTGGCATCCCAGACACCCCGGCAGTAAATACCTAATGCTTTCACTGCTTGGAGCTCCCTAAACATAGCACATGGTCTTCACATTTTGTGCCTTACCCTGGGCTACTCACCTTCCCCTACCCATCTTTCCTCTGTACTTTAAATTCAGTTTAGCTATCAGTCATTCTAGAAAACCTTCCCCGACACACACAAACATACCTCCAGTGCCATGTTCACCTCACTGATGCTGAGTTTTTCATTTAGTATCTGGATCTCCCACTCCAGTAGGACAGTCTGAGTCACCTTTCTGCCCCGGGGCTGAGTCCAGGACCTGGTATATACTGGGGACTCAGTGTATGCTGTTGAACTCAAATGACCTGGTGCAGGGGCTAGATTTGTGGTTCTTCTACGTTTGCCCACCTGACAGATCCCTGACTTCCTGTGCTCCATCTTGTTATTTGAGAAATAATGCCTCAGTAGTGAGAGAACTCACCGAGAGGACTTGACTTACAACAAATAATTGTGTTACATTCTATTTGGACAGTTTGCAGGGTGGCACATCATCATTTTTAGATTCCAGACAAGTCTTTGCCTAGGAAGAGTGGGAGTAAGGAGAGCCAAATCACTGTGTCAGGGTCACAGAGGAGGCTCTGTGAAGTGCCCTTCCCCCTCAGCCCCACAGTAACCCCACCTAGCCTGTGGAATCTTCCCTTTTACAAAGCACCTTGATCACAGCTGATTTCCTGTAAATCATCTTGGGAGGTAGAAGGAACTCATTTATACATATTTTAACAAATGAGGCTGATACATTTATTTAGTCTACAAATATGTATTGAGTTTCTACTATGTCTCTGCTTTGGGAACATGGCAGTAGAGAAAACTACTTTTGCAGCTCTCGGGAAGCTCTGGTCCTAGTCCTATGCCAAAAAGTAACTAGCATACAAATAAGTAATACATCTAATTTCCAGTGGAGTAAATACTCAGAAGACAGTCAGGCAGTGCAATATGACAGAAAGCGATGGGTGGGAGGGGAGAAGGGCTGCTTTAGAGCTTGCACAACCTTTCTGACATTTGAGCTGAAATCTGAAGGATGAGAAGGAACTGGCTAGGTGATGTCTGAAGGAAGGGGGGTGACTTCTGAGAGTCCCAGGCTGGAGCCAGCCCTGAAGCCATGAAGCAAGCTTGTTCCCCAATGTCCCTTTAGCACCTCTTTCTCTTCTCTGTCCTGTCCATGGGCCTCCATGAGTGTGTCAGGGACAAACTGCAGGCAGGAAGGGGATGAGGTGTGCTAATATGTGCCAGGAACTCTCACAAAACATGGGCCCTGTCAGCTTGCCTTGGAATGTGCACTGCCAGTCCAGAGCTGAAGAGGGGCCACCTGGGGGCCATATTTCTTCACCATTTGTCTCTTAGTAGGTCCCTTTCACAAGGGATCCCTTAAGAGTAAACCTCACCTCTTTCCAGATCAGCAGGAAAGGAGTATCACAAACTTCTCTACAAGGCAGCTAAAAGGTTAGCATCTTGCCCTGTTTTGTTGTTGTTGTCGTTATTGTTGTTGTGGTTGTTGTTGTGATAAAGTAGACATAGCATAATATTGGCCATTGTAACCATTTTTAAGTGTACAGTTCAGTGGCATTCAGTGGAGTCACATTCTCGTGCAGCCATGCAGCCATCCATACCATCCATCACCAGAAAGAGTTCATTGCCCCAAACTGACTCTGTATGGGTTCAGCACTAACTCCCTGCTACCCTTTTTAAGGCCCTGGTGGATCATGGGTAATGAAATCAGCTCCACCACACAAAAGCCTCTCCCCTGGGGAGTTTAGCCTCCTCCGTGTTTAATGCAGGATCATTAATGTAGTCTGAAGACAACTGGCACTGGAGTCACCCAGTTGGTTGGGAAAAGGGGAAGTGATTGTTGAAATTTAGATCTCCCCTGTCCTTCCTGAATCAGAATCTCTCACCCAAGCTGGTGCATTTGTACTGAGTCCCCCCACATGGTTATGAAGCTGATGTAAATGTGAGAATCACTGGTTTCAGCTTCATAGGAAGAACATGTAAGGAATATTAGCTAGGGTATAGAGGGCTTGCTCTGGGGAAGTAGCCACCTGCATTTGAATATCTGCTTCCCCAGTGGTTAGCTGAGTAATTCTGGGCAAGTTGCCTAATCTCTAAACCTGTTTTCTTATGTCTAAATTAGAAATTGTGGTCTTAGTACATACCTCACCAGAGCTGCTGTGATGATTGAATAAGACACAAGATGCTCAGATGGGTGCCTCGCATGGACCATCTCAGATCTTGATGTGGCCCAGATGTGATGACCTAGGAGACTGCTTTACACAGGATAGTTCTGTTTTCTTGAGGAGTTATGGGTAAAGTGGATCAAAATTTGCTATTCCAAAAATATTATGCTTTTGCTGTCATTCTACTGTAGGAAAGTAACCAACATTATTAATCAGGATAGGAAATACTAGATATGCTTGCTGTAATTGATAGGCTAGAATGTTTTTCTTTTTCTTTTTTTAAAGATTTTATTTGTTTATCTGACAGAGAGAAACACAGCTAGAGAGAGAACACAAACAGGGGAGTGAGAGCAGGAGAAGCAGGCTTCCTGCCGAGCGGGGAGTCTGATGTGGGGTTTGATCCTGGAACTCCAGGATCATGACCTGAGCCGAAGGCAGATGCTTAACGACTGAGCCACCCAGGCGCTCCTAGAATATTTTCCTTGAAAAATCTTTTCAGAGATGGATTCAGATGGAGAAATTACTGAGAGGAATGGTTAGGTGACTAATAGTAGTGCATGTAGTGCTTAGCTGTGGGAAATAATTAAGAAAATGAGGCTCTGGCACCTGTCCTAGATACTTACCACCACCCCACTTTTCAACAAGGGTAATTAAAGTTGTGTAAAGAATGTTCTGGATGGCTGGTGCAATAGTAGTTTGAGAGTAAGTCTCGGTCACTGATCAGAGAAGCTTCCTCAATAGAATGTGGCTCTGCAGAAAGGAAGGTAAAGAGTTCATCACTTAGGAGTGATGAACAGGACACAAAAGTGAGGGTGAATCAGTTCAGGGAGCAGCAGACCGAACCACCCTGGCTGAGGTGAGTGTCAGATTGGTGGGTTGGAGAGTCTGATTTTGATTAGATCACCTTCAAACTTGGCTCTGTTTGGCCTCGTTTAGTATTATAAAATATCACCTGAACCTAGCATATATCACTTTGATAAATTTCAATTAGAATCAGTAGTTTTATGAACCGTTTGTACTTAGTGCTTAGCATAGGATTTGGCATATAGGTGTCCAAAAATTTTTTGTTGAGTAAGTAAATGAATGAATCATACCCTTTGGTTGACCAGCCCTTGCAGGAAAGATTGAACAATCTGGAAGTTATTGTTCTCCAAAGATAGGACAGTATTACAAATATATCAAATAGGTGAGATTAGACATGATATAAGGGGGGCATTTTCTATAATCACCTCCTTTTTAAAATAGTGTTTAGGACATTGGGAAAGGAAGTGTTGTTGATGTTTATATAGATTTCATTATGTCCAAAAGTTATTCCTTTGGACAATATAATATTAAAAGAAAAAGGATAGGGCACCTGGTGACTCAGTGGGTTAAAGCCTCTGCCTCTGGCTCAGGTCATGATCTCAGGGTCCTGGGATCGAGGCCTGCATCGGGCTCTCTGCTCGGCAGGGAGCCTGCTTCCTTCTCTCCCTCTGCCTGCCTCTCTGCTTACTTGTGATCTCTCTCTCTCTGTCAAATAAATAAATAAAATCTTTAAAAAGAAAAAGGATATGGGGCGCCTGGGTGGCTCAGTTGGTTAAGCGACTGCCTTCAGCTCAGGTCATGATCCCGGAGACCGGGGATCGAGCCCCACATCGGGCTCCTTGCTCGGCGGGAAGCCTGCTTCTCCCTCTCTCACTCCCCCTGCTTGTATTCCCTCTCTGGCTGTGTTTCTCTCTGTCAAATAAATAAAATCTTAAAAAAAAAAGAAAGAAAAAGGATAAAAATGGAGAATATAGTATAGTTTCAGTTCTGTGAAAGGTGTATGTACATGGGGAAAAAACTGGAAGTTATAAGAAAATTAGGACTTACCTAATGATCTTACCTCATGTTTTCTACTCTATGCTTATCAGACTTTTTTCAAATTTTCTACAGTAAATATGTTACTTTTATAATCAGAAAAATATGACATGTGTTATTTGTCAAACAGTATAGAATGTGGTACAACACTCTTGCCAAAACTTGCTTTTTTTTCTTTTTAGCCCTGGAACTCATAAAAATCATAACTGATACTTGGAATAATGATAAAGTGGTAGCAAAAATGAACTCTACCTTACCAAGTGTCCTATGATATCACTGATTTCCTGAGGAGCCCATACCACCCAGGTCCTGAGGCTGGCTGTCTCAGGGCTCCTTGCTTCCACCTGCATATCCTCACGCTCCCTGGATGCCGCCTGCCCTCCATCACCTATTAGAGGCTCATGAATGTCCTGAAAGCTGGTAATGCAGATTAGAGCTACCTTGCTTGCTTCAGATTGTGGTCTGTACAAGTAGCTCTGGACTTTGGGATACACTGCCCTGAAAAATAGCATAAGTGCCAAGGTATTGGTCTACAGACTTAAAAAAAAAGTAAATAACAGCAAAACCCAAAATTTTATTTATATCATTTTCTTTTTAATTAGGTAAAAAGTATGAGTAATATTTCTTCTCCCTTTTGGATGATGACTTCTTAGTGATAAATCAGAGATACAGACAAAATGAACTTTGAGTGTTAATGAGGTATTTCATTTGCATTTTTAACCCTACTGAAAACTGGCCATTAGAATAGTATCATCTGTTTGTCAGCTGTTGGCTTGGGCTTTCACCCAGAATTTGATATCATTGATGGGAAGTCATAAGGAACAGGAATTATTTTTAAGCTTGTTGACCAGAGAACCTATGAAGACCTTCACTGGTATGGTGTTAAATATAATGCAAGTATAAAAAAGGAAATGGCTAGAAATGGTTATCTTATGCATTAAGTATTTGGATTTAAAATGTTTTCCATCTGTTAGAGCTTTATGGGAGATCCTCTATGAAATGGGAGAATTACTTAGTCTGGAAAACATTTTACTCTGTGAGATGATGAAATGTAGGCTAGGTATCAGATGTGGGGAACCCAGGTAGAAGGGAGATCAAGCATAGCCATGAAGAAAAGAGTTTGCAGGAGCTGAATCATATCCTATTTTGATTAAATCAGGATCATTTTACTGAGAGACTGTAACGTGAGGATGTGTTAGGGTAGTGGAGCAGTTCTATTATGTTTATCTCATCCAGAGTGAGTTAGTTTTCATCACATGTATTTTTAATTCTTTGGAAAGGCAATTACACTAATTGAGGAATGACTTCTAGAATACCAGTTAAAAAAAACACTTAGTGAATGGGTGTGTAGATATTGCAAACTATCAACTAATTAAAAATTGCTTATAATATAAGCTATAGGTACCCCAGCTGAATGGTGACAGTTGGCTATTTGGGGAAGCCTGTTATATTTTTAATGCATAAGATGGGTTATACATGGGCTTCAAGGAAGCAGCTCTGGGTCCTTCCCACTTTTCTCTTCCCCTTCATTGCAAGGCTTCCAAAATGTCTGCCTTGACCTGATAAGAGAACTTTCCAGCATCTATCCAGGATGGCCCTACTGCTTCTGCTGCCATTGTGCTTAGTGAGGGTAGGGTAACCTCCACATGCCAGTCAACCCACAACCTTCCAACCCATCTCCAAGACATGGCCAGAACTCCTTCTCTCCTCATTTGCTCCCTGGCCTCATTTACCAGGCCAGAGTCCTCTTTTAAAGACTGACATTTTCTGGGAAGTCTTCACGGATAAGACTTGTGTGCATGCTGATTTCTGCCATCTATCTTCACTTTTTATCAGTTGCACAATTAGTAAACACACCATTGCATGATTCTCACAATTTTTAACTGCCCGCCTGGATTATTCAGGATTTTATGGTATTAGCTCATAGCCCAAGTTTTTTCTTTATGGCTCTGTAACTGAATGATTTCCCTGTGGGCAGGGGTTGTGCCTTTCTCTTCTTCTGAATTCATGTAGTCTCTTGAACATATATGCTAACACCCAGTAAACTTGAAGAGCTCAACTTAACAAATATTCAGCTGCTTGCACTAGATGTGATAAAAAATCACCACCTACTAACATACAAATAATATTCTACATGGATAATACATGAGCAAATATTTACTGAGCCTTTATTATCACAGTCCTGCGAGGTGATTTAAAAGAAATAAATGTGGTTCTACATTAGGAAGGAGTATGCAATGACCCTGGATATAATGATAAGAGTAAAGAGTACCACCTTTTGACGATTACCACCTCATAGGCTTATTGTGAGGGTTATATGAGCAACTATGATTTCCCCCCATGTTACAGTTATAAAAACTAAGCCTTAGCGAAGTTAAGTGGTGATGGGATCCAAACTCAGACTGAATGAGCCCTCTGTCTTGATGCCATTGTCAGCACCATTACAGTTGAGCAGGACACTCAAGTACTTGGAGATACCCGGCCAAGAGCACAAGTGGGATCGAAATGCAGCCTGCAGGCCACTTGAAAAGCTGATGTGGGGGAAGTATATAATTGGAAGAGTATACACTGTGCAGCCAGTGCCTCTTTGTGACATTTTATAGTCTTATCTGTGCTGTTTTATACAGTTACCAGGAGCCACGTGCAACTATAGAGCACTTGGAATGTGGCTCGTGCAGCTTGGGCACTGAATTTTTAATTCTACTTAATTTAAATTAATTTTTTACTCAAGTGGCCACTTCTATGGCTAGAAGCTACACAGGTCTGAAACTTCAAATAAATGGAATCATTCAGCGCCTGACTTCTTTCATACAACCTAATGTTTTTAGGATTCATCCATGTATGTTACATAAGCAGGAGATCATTCCTTTTATTGGTGAGCAGTCTTTGAGTGTATGAATATGCCACAGGTGGTTTATTTATCTGTTGATAGACTATTAGGTCATTTTCCAACAGTTCGGGCTGTCATGAATAAACCTGCTAAAGGCGTTTGCATACAAGTCTATTTGCAGATGTATGCTTTTATTTTTCTTCTACCAATGGAATTTTTGGGTCATCTGGTAAATGTATATTTAACTTTATAAGAAGCTACTAAATTGTTTTCAAAAGTGGCTGTACCACTTTATATTCCCACCACAAGTTTCTCCAAATTTGCACCAGCTTTGGTATGGCCGGTCATTTTAATGTTAGCTGTTCTAGTGGGTATGAAGTTCTGTCTCATTGTGATTTTAATTGGTATTTCCCTGATGACTAATAACGTTGAACATCTTTTCATGTGCTTGTTGGTCATTCGTATTCTTTTGTAAGGTGCCTTTTCAGATTTTTGCTCATTTTTAAAAATAGTGTTGTCTACTTATTGATTTGCAGGAGACTTTAATGTATTCTGGATGCAGATCCTTTATTAGATATTTATCTTATAAATATTTTCTACCATACAATAATGGCTTGTCTTTAGAAGTGCAGATTTTTTAAATTGTGTTGCAATTTATCAATTGTTTTTCTTTTGTGGTTTGTACTTTTGTGTTCAGAAATTTCTGCTTGTTCCAGTGGTTGCAAAAATTTTCTCCTGTTTCCTACTAGAACTTTTATAATTTTAGCTTTTACACTTAGGATCTGTTTTGTGATCCATTTTGAGGTAACTTTTCTTTGTGGTGTGAGGAAGGGATTGAACTTCATATTTATTTCATACAGAAATTTTTTTGATCTGTCAGTTTGCTTTTAGGCTCTTCATATATGTTATTTTGTGAAGTATCTATTCAAGTCTCTTTACCATTTCAAAAAACTTGTGTTGTTAACTGCTTATTATTGAGTTGTAAGAGTTTTATGTCTAGTCTAGATACAGGAACTTTTTCACATGTATGTTTTGGGAATATTTTCTTCTAATCTGTGGCTTGTCTTTTTGTCTTGTCTTTTTTTTCTTTCTCTCTTTGAAGAGCAGAAGATTTTTAAAATTAAATAAAAATGCATACTTTTTATTAATAAAATAAATAAATTTAAATAAAATTAAAGTTTTATTGTTTTATTTATTTATTTATTTATTTAAAGATTTTTATTTATTTATTTGACAGATAGAAACATAGCTAGAGAGGGAACACAAGCAGGGGGAGTGAGAGAGGGAGAAGCAGGCTTCCCACTGAGCAGGAGCCTGATGTGAGGCTTGATCCCAGGTCTCTGGGATCATGACCTGAGCCGAAGGCAGTCGCTTAAACAACTGAGCCACCCAGGCATTCCAGAGGTTAAAATTTTTTAAAAAAATCTTTGATTAAGTCCATTTTACCTTTTTTTTTTTCCTTTGTGGTTAGTGCTTTTTGTGTCCTAAGAAATTTTTCTGTATCCCAAAGTCATGAAGATTTTTTTTCTGTTTTCTTCTAGTTGTTTTACAATTTTAGGGCTTAGGTTTTAGTTTTAGCTTTATAATCCATACTGAATTAATTACTGTGTATGGGATGATATAGGGGTTGATATTCATTATTTTTCTGTTTGGATCCAGTACCATTTATTGACTATCTTTTTCCCACTGAATTACCTCCACATCTTTGTTTAAAAGCCAATTGACTGTATATGTCTAGGTGTATTTCTGGATATTCTGTTCCATTGATCTAAATTTCTGTCCTTATGCCAGTAACACACTATTCAGATTACTCCGGCTTTGTAGTAGTGTTGAAATTAGATTATGTAAGTCCTCCAACTTGTTCTCCCTTTAATTGTTTTGCTATTCTAGGTCCTTTCCATTTTCCATAAATATTTGAGTTTGTTTCAATACTTGAAAATCAATCAATATAGTTTACCAAGGAGAAAAATCCTGCAGTCATCTTAATAAATGGGGAAAACACATTGGGCAAAACTTTTTTGTGATAAAAACTTCCAGGAAATGTGGGATGCTAGGGAACATCCTCAGTTTAATATAGGGCATTTATAAGACACAGTTAACCTCCTATCAAATAGTGATGTATTGAATACTCTCCTTCAGAGACTGAGAACAAGGCAAGGATATGTGGTCTTCATATTTAATTTGTTGTCATAATTGGAGATCCTTGCCAGTGCAATAAGGCAAGAATAAAAGGTATGCATTTTGGAAAGAAATAAGTAAAACTTTCTTTGTATGAAAATGACATGGATATCTGTGTAGAAAATTCTGAGTCATCTAAAAAATATCTGTAGAAGTAATAATTGAATTTAGCAAGGGTATAAGTTATATTGTCTAGACACAATAATTGTATTTCTGCATATTAGCAGCAAACAACTGGAAACTGAAACATAAAATAATTCTGTTTATAATATCAACACTAACATAGGGAAAAATTTAACAAAAGATGTGCAAGACCTCTGTATAGATAAATACAAAATATCACTGAGATAAATTAAGGAAAATATATGTGCAGCTCCCAGGTTGATGAACACATGGAGATTTAGGGAGGGTGGTGTGCTTGGAGAGGGCACAGATGCTAATTGTTACTTTCCCCTGTCTTGTCTTCTGCATCTCTTCCATCTGGCTATTCCTGAATTATGTTTATAATAAACCAGTAATCTAAGTCTCAGCCTTTCAGCCATCACTTTCAAAGCAGCAAATTCATTGTGGAACAAAGTGGCAGCAAATGTCAGATTCTCTTCTCTGGGCTTCCCTGGTCTAACTGCCTTAGTAGCTCTTCAGCACCTTCCTGAAAGGTTCCAGATGAACCACAATTGTTGAGGAACCGACCATGAGCTAACCCTTTGTTTTAATAATTTATTAAGAGTTCATATTCAGACAGCACCATGCATGCTTGATTTTCCTGTGTTGGCTCTACAGAGCTGTGTGGTTGATATCGCCACTGCCTCTACACAGCCTACACAATTTACTTACCCACTGTCCTCTGCCTTCTGTGAGCAAACACAGTTCATTTATGTGACATTCCATAAGCAGCACACACATTGTAAAAATAGCCTGATCATGCAGCAGCTCTTTCATTCGGGACATGCAGAAAATAGTCAAGAAGGGCTCCCCATCCCCCCAGGATCTACAGAGGTTTTTTTTCTTTTCTTTTTTTTTTTTAATAATTTGCTCTTACTTAAATATCACTTATAACTGAGAAAACTGCTATGCCCAGTTATCAAACAACATGCATATACCCTGTGCTCATTCTGTCAAGTGCCCTCCTTAATGCCCATCACCTAGTTACCCCATCCCCTAGCCCCTCCCATCCAGCAATCCTCAGTTTGTTTCCTATAGTTAAGAGTAGTTTGTTTCCATCTCTGTTTTTTTTTTTTAATCAAAGATTTTATTTATTTGTCAGAAAGAGCCAGCGAGTGCAAGGGATGGGGGAAGCAGCAGACAGAGGGAGAAGAAGGCTCCCCACTGAGCAGGGAGCTCAATGTGGGACTCGAACCCAGGATCTTGAGATCATGACCTGAGCCGAAGGCAACTGCTTAACTGACTGAGCCACCCAGGCATCCCACCCTCTCTGTTTTTAATTGTATTTTGTTTTTCTTTCCCTTCCAATATGTTCATCTGTTTTGTTTCTTAAATTCCACATATGAGTGAAATCATACAGTATTTGTCTTTCTCTGACTGACTTATTTGACTTAGCATAATACCCTCTAGTTCCATCCATGTCATTGCAAATGGCAAGATTTCATTTCTTTCAATGGATGAGTAATACTCTATCATATATATATATGATATATATATGATATAACCTATCATATATATATCACATTTTCATCCATTCATCCATTGGTGGACATCTGGGCTCTTTCCATATTTTGGCTATTGTGAACATTGCTGCTAGGAATTTTTTTTAAAAGAATACTGAAAGCATTTATTTTTTTTTAATTTAAATTCTGTTAATTAACATATAACGTATTATTTGTTTCAGGGGTTCATGTCTATGATTCATCAGTCTTATATAATATCCAGTGTTCATTATAATATATACCCTCCCCAATATTCATCATTCAGTTACCCCAGCCCCTCACTTCTCCCCTCCAACAACTCTCAGTTTGTTTACTAAGATTAAGAGTCTCTTACAGCTTATCTCCCTCTCTGATTTTGTCTTTCATTTTTTCCTCTTTTCTCCCATAATCCTCTGCCTTGTTTCTTAAATTCCACATTATCAGTGACATGATTTGATAATTGTCTTTCTCTGATTGACTTACTTTGCTTAACATAATACCCTCCAGTTCCATCCACATCATTGCAAATGGAAAGATTTCTTTTTGATGGCTGTGTAATATTCCAGTGTGTGTGTGTGTGTGTGTGTGTGTGTGTGTGTGTGTGTGTGTGTATACACATCACATCTGTATCCATTCATCTGTCAGTGGACATCTGGGCTCTTTCCACAGTTTGGCTATTGTGGACATTGCTGCTATAAACATTGCAGATGCCCCTTTGGATCAGTACTTTTTTTTTTTTTTAAGATTTTGTTTATTTACTTGACAGAGAGAAACACAGCTAGAGAGGGAACACAAGCAGAGGGAGTTAGAGCGGGAGAAGCAGGCTTCCCGCCGAGCAGGAAGCCCGATGCGGGGGCTCGATACCAGGACTCCAGGATCATGACCTGAGCCAAAGACAGCCACTCAACCAACTGAACCACCCAGGCACCCCCAGATCAGTACATTTTTATCTTTGGGGTAAATACCCAGTAGTATAGAAATTCTTTTTTAAATTGATGATGTTCTTAAGGATGAGGCTAGGTATGGATTTACTATACTAGATAAAATGACACTCTCTTTTATCTCCTTTTATCTCAAGTAAAGGACTGATATGATGAAAATAATGTTTGGAGAATATTTTTCTGCACTTGATCTTACCAAAAGTCTGAGAAGTGGTAGGAAATATTTTTCTGAAAATCATATGGGATGGATTGAAACAAGAGGAGGTTAGAATTTAGGAAACTTGAAAGCTCTTAAGGTATCCAGGTTCTAATGGACAAGGATTGGGTTCAAAGAGCCATGGAAAAGGAGGAGGGAATAAAATATCTGTTAAGACTGTATACCTGGAAACTGTACCTGGAATGTAGGGTGCAGGGTATCCATAAACCTCCTTAAGTTTAAAGATGCAGGGTCTATGTTCTTCACAAGGTTTCAATCCATGTAGGGGTTCTATGTAATCAGTTGCAGTATAGTGTTTCATGACAGGTTATACTGGTGAAATCTAGAAAGAACTGTGGGAAACAGATGAGAGCAATTAATGCTGTCAAGTAGTTATGAAGGAGGGCTACAGAGGGAAGATTCCATTTAACCTGGGTGAAGGGGTCTTAGCAGAGTTAGGAAACAGTGGGAAGGGAAATACGCAGAGGCATTCATGCTAAGCTGCTTCAACACATGGCGAAAACACCAGTATGACAGGATATCTTCTCCTTGGGGGATATGGGTCGGTGATTAAGCTGAAAAAAATAGACTGGAACTAAATCATGGAGGGTCTAATACCACCTTCTGCTGCTCACTTTTCTCCCTTCTCATCTCTCTTATCAAAAACATGCATCTTTGGGGCGCCTGGGTGGCTCAGTTGGTTGGGCAACTACCTTCGGGTCAGGTCACGATCCCGGAGACCTGGGATCAGGTCCCACATCGGGCTTCCTGCTCAGCGGGAAGCCTGCTTCTCTCTCTCTCTCACTCCCCCTGCTGTGTTCCCTCTCTGGCTTTGTTTCTCTCTGTCAAATAAATAAAATCTTTAAAAAAAATGCATCTTTGGGTGCATGTGCATGTGTGGACATATGCATAACTGCAGAATTTCTTGACATGATTGTACTACAGCAAAGGAGAGGGAGTCCTGTGAGTGTCAGAACATTGTAATCCTATCTACCTCCATTCTTGGATTAAAGTTCTAATAATGTCTGTGACTCCATATTTCTGGGAGAGCAATAGGGTAAGAGGGGTGATTTGCAGGCTGATTGGAGACTGTGTTTACAGTGAGGATTTCCTTTGTGAGTTTTACAATTGAGAATTAATCTGTTATGAGGAAACTTTTTTGGTGATCCTCCATTTTACTATATGGCAACTTTATTAATGTATTAGTTGAAAAATATCTGCATAACTTTGGCATCTACCTATCAGTTAACTCCTGATATTTAATATACACAGAGTATAAAGATTAAGGTGGCTCTGGGTTTTCTGGGTTACCAGTCTAGACTCCCACACTTTGAAACTTTTTTTGATAAAGGGAGTGAAAGTCACCGAGGGTTAAGTCTGTGGGACCTTGGAAAATGACCCAGATGTCTTTGGGAAATGTTTTAAAAGCTTTGTTTCTTTGTAAGTTATGGAGTTTCCCTCCTAATGTTCAGAGAAAGGAGGTCAGGAGGGAGTGGAGCAGCCGATGTTCAGTGGAGAAGAAAGAGTGAAGACTGACTCATCATGTAGAGTTTGGGTGTGGGTGTGCCTGTAGGAGGGAGAAAGGGAAGAAGAGTTGTATAGGCAAAATATTTTCCTTAATCTCTGCAGAGTGGGCTTTGAGGAGGAAGAGAATGCATAAGTAAATAACTGTGACAAGGTTGTTTATCTGTCGTATACATAGTACTACAGTGAATCTATAAAATCCTTTAAGTTTAAAGACGAAATAGAACTATTACATCCCGTTACCAGATTTGACAGTTATCCTAGTATTTTTTTCCACGATGGTGAAATTACTGAACAGCTTTCACTTTCTTTGATTGGATTAAATATTCTCCTAAGAACTTCAGATGAATTCATAGTTATGCATTGTATTTTCCTACTTCTTTTTTTTTTTAAGATTTTATTTATTTATTTGACAGAAACACAGCTAGAGAGGGAACACAAGGAGGGGGAGTGAGAGAGGAAGAATCAGGCTTCTCACTAAGCAGGGAGCCCGATGCTTAATAAGTAATTGATAGTTGTCTGATAATTTTTGTTGTTGTTGTTAAATCCCACCTCCTTCTGACATTTACAATCATAAAAGGCAATGTGCTTGTATTTAATATTTTCTCATTTAATTGTACTGTATGACACAGAAGATTTCATCTGGCCTAGAAACATAAAAGTGGAGACATACTGTAAATTAGTGAATATAACTTTCCCTCCACTGCAGGAACTCTTTCTACAGTTTTCCTTGTTATATTACATCTCTACTTTTAGATAAACCATTTAAATACTCTGAGCATCATTCAAAAAATGGCAGTGATAATAGTATTCACCTTTATTAGTTAGAAGGTTTGGATGTGAGTGACCAAAAACCTAAAGTAGTGGTGGCTTAAACAGCACAAAATTTTCTCCCCCCCCCCCCCCAAATCCAGGAAAGAAGTACCCAGGCTTCTATCTTATTTCTTTGCTATGAAAGGTGTCCATTCTTATGTTTACCTCATGGTCTAATGTGGCTGCTCCAGCTCCAGTCATCATGCCTTCCCTCCAGCCAGCAGAAAGGAGAAAGAGGGAGGAGAAAGACACACCTTTTCTGTTCATAGACACTTCCCAGAAATAGCAAACCATTCTGTTTATTTCTAATTAGTAATAACTTAGTGATATGGCTACATCTAGCTAATAGTGGGGCCAATAGAGGGATGGCCATATGCTTGGCTAAAATTCAGAGGTTCTATTACCAAGAAAAATGAGAACAGATTTTTGGGGACAATTAGTAGTTTCTGCTACTGATAATGTTATTATAAAGATTAAATGAGATACTATGAACATTGTGCTTAGAACATGCCTGACATATGATACATGCTCAGTAAGTATTTATGAGCCATTATTTTTATAATTAACCATTATAGACAGTATTCATTCTAATATATGTTCACCCCCTATTGAACACCTGCTATGCTAAACTGTGTCGGTCTCTATTTAAATCCCTGTATCAGCAATAAGAAGACTGCCATCCAAGAGAGCTTCTCCTTTGTTAAACAGATCTGAAAGTTAGAGAATACTTCATCACAGTAAGCCAAAGCATACCTCCCCAGTAATTCATTTGTTTTGGCCCTGTTCCTACCTTTTGAAACAATATGTAACCAGACTATTTCCTCATCTCAGTTCTTCACATATATGAAGATGGCTATTAAGTCTTCCACTTAGTTTTCTGGCTCTAACCAGGCATTTTATTAACTCATTTATCTAGCACATAGTTTGGCAAACTTTTTTTAAAGGGCTAGATGGTGAATATTTCTGGCTTTGCAGGCTTCATGGTTTCTCTCAGTTTCTCAACTCTATCATTGTAATGCAAAAGCAAACATATGCATTACATAAATTAACAGTCATGGCTGTGTTCCAATAAAATTTTATTTACAAAAACAGATAGTAGGTCAGATTTGGACCTCTGTGTATAGCTTTCCAGCCCATGATTTAGCTCATGGAAATTTTTCAACAAGGGTATTTGTGACTTATATTTCTCTATCCTGAAGCTGAAAACTTACACTCTGTCACTCCTGATATTCCTAAACCTTTCATTTCTTTTTCTTGTCTTACCACTTTGCTTAGAGTTTCCAGCACCCCTGGTATCTCTATAGCCATACTTCATGGCCAATCATTTCTCTAAGCATATTACCCATCCCTGTTCATCTCTAGTTTGGAAATGCTACCTTGATAAGTTCCTTCTTGTTCTCCCATATTCTTAACCCACATATCCTTTGATCTCTCTCAGGCTGGTCCTTCTCTAGTCTTCCCTATAAACCACATTAAGAAAAGCAGAATATCTTTCTCCATTTCTTTCTTCTTCAGAACTATTAGACTGTATCTTTATTCAGTGCTTCAGGTTTTCTTCTGCCAACTGTCTAGTGCTAACTATAACTTTAACCTAACCCATCTTCCCTCATAGATGACCTAGGGCTAACCAAGAGGAGGTAGGCAGAAAAATAACATTTATTAATTGACCTATAAAATGTGTGTGTTTCATTCTAGAAATGGGAAGTATAATTTGGGATTGATCATATAACCAGCGCATGGTCATGCAGCTGGGATTCAGGGAATCAGTCCCGGTTATAGAATTGAATTTTAAATTTGAGTGAACCTGGTAAGTAGAGTGGGTGCATCTGGCAAAAGTAAATTCAACACCATGTCACCAACAGAGCTGCTGAACTTTATAAGGCATCAAATAAATATTTGCCCCTAACTTTTGGTTTCTAAAGCATTTTTTAAAAATATTTTATTTACTTGAGAGAGAGAGAGAGAGAGAGGTGGGGGCGGAGAGAGAGAGAGGAAGAGCAGGGGGCAGAGGGAGAACCAGGCTCCCTGACATGGGACTCAATCCCAGCATCCTGGGATCATGATCTAAGAGCTGAAAGTGGATGCTCAACTGACTAAGCCACCTGTGTCCTCCAAAGCATTTTTTTCATAGTCTGATGGAATAGGCGATTTTATTTCTCTCTTACGGGCAAGAAAATCAAACCAAATCCAAAGTGGTTAAAATATTTGCATGAAGTGCCAGGTGCCTTTAGGTCTTATGTTTTTCTGCATGAGAATCCACATTTACTCTTTTCTGAAAAGTCCACCCTACCTCTTTATCTAGCTAATTCCTTCTTGTCTTTCAAAAGTCAGCTTCATCATCATCATCTCCAGGAAGCCTTCCTGCAACCACTCCTGCCTTGTTCTCACTATCTGATTTAGATGCCCTTTCTCTGTGTTAACCCATATTATAGACCTATTTGCACTGTGCCTTACCTGAAGATGTATTAGCTTATAAATAAATCCAGGGCAGATTCCTGCCTCATTTACTGTTGTACTTAATAAGAATTTGTTGAATAAAAGAATGACCTGAGATGAAGTCTTCATTCCTTGGTCCTGATTGTAGCTGGAGGTAAAGCAAAGATCTCAGCCTTCTAGAAACACATTTAAATAAAAGAGCATCCTCCCAGAAACCATGGAGCCCTTCAGGCAGCAGACATCAGGAATTCAAACCCATGAGGTTTCAGACTAGGTAGCAAGAAAGCAGCATAACTATGGTGAAGAGCATAGATTCTAGAGTCATGTTTCTTGGGTTTGAATTCTGACTCCACCATTTTCCAGCAGTGTGATCGTTGGTAAGTTGACTTAGCTTCTCTGTGCTTTGGTTTCTAATCTGTCAAATATGGATGACAATAGAACTGACCTGTATTAGTTCTCTCTTGCTGTGCAACAAATTACCTCAAAACAATAAACATTTCTTATCTCACATTTTCTGTGGTTCAGAAATTTGGGAGCTGAGTGCTTTTGGTTCAAGCTTGCTCATGAGGTTAGAATCAATATGTAGACATGTAGACTATGACTGCAGTCACGTGAAGCCTTGACTGGTATTGGAGCGTCCTTTTCCTAGATGGCTCACACCAGTGGCTGTTGGTAGGAGGCTTTCGTTCTTGCCACATGGAACTTTTCTTATGACATGGCAACTGATTTGCCCCAGAGCAAACAAGGGGAAGAGAAAGGAGGAAACCCCAATGATTTTTATGACCTTTTACGATCTATTCTCAGATCTATTCTCATGAACTATAACTTCCAACATATACTGTATGTTGGAAGGAAGTCACTAAGTACAGCCCACATGCAAGGGGAAGGCAGTTAGGGTCCAGCTTTTGAAAGGAGGAGTATCAAAGAATTTGTGGACATATTTTTAAACCAGCATGCTGTCTTGTAGGGTTGAGTGAGAATTACAAGAGATAATCATTTCAAAGTGCTTAGAACAGAAGTTAAACAGCACTTGTATTTAATTACCTTTCTCCCATAGGTGAGAAAAGCCACATTAACAGTCAGTCTAAAGGCTTTGGCTTTAAAAGTTACTCTAAAAAGTAGAGCAGATATTGAAACCAAGTTAGTGACATAAGCCATTAAAATTATCTATATAGTTTTTGACATGAAAAGCTATTCAAGAATTGAATTTGTAAAAAAAAAAGTGTAAATCAGGATGTATGGCATCATTGGGTGCTTGTATAATTATATACATAGATCTCTGTGTATTGGTGCATAGGAAGCTTTCTTGAAGTTTTCTCAAAGTATTAATAGTGATTATCTCTGGATAGTGGAATATATGTTAAGATGAAAATTTTTTCTTTGTGTTTTTCTGCATTGCTTGAATTGTTTTACACTGAGTATATATTTCCAAAAATAATAGAGGCATTTTTCCAAAGAAAATGTGAAAGGTGGAAGGGTTAGGTTGAACTAGGACATTGTTGCTCTTTGTGGGCTGATTAACTCCCTGGGAAGTATCTGATTTATAGGGTGTCCTCTAATTTTTCAAAGTAGTTGTGAAGACTGCATGTGCTGGGAGTAGATGATAGTTTGTGATTGCACTTGAGGGTTATATATGTAAGGGAAGAGGAGTTGCTACTTTTTTGGGATAAGAGGAAAAGGGAGAAGCAAGGGGAAGAGGAACACCTATGTGGCAAAGGGCAAAGATAGGTCAAATCTGCTATTGATAGCAGAGCATCCATACTCATCAGTTGTCTTGGGAAGGAGAATTTTACCTAAAAAGGTGTACTTTTGATGGGCACCCATGATCTCAAAGTGCCTTGTATATCCTTGATAATTACACTTGCCATACTGGATTGAAATTTGTTCAGTTATTCCTCTTTTGATAGACTTGAAAGCAGGCCCTGGATATCTAGCCCGTTACATAGTTCCCAATGTAGAACAGGGTTCAGTAATTTGGAGAATTAAAGATAAGCTGAATTATTTTTTAATAATGCTTTTCATAAATTGAAATTTTTTATGTTCACTGAGATTTACCTGAATACTTTCTTATTCAAATAAAACAGAGGGAAGGACACCTGGGTGGCTCAGTTCGTTAAGCATCTGCCTTTAGCTTAGGTCATGATCTCAGGGTTCTGGGATCAAGTTTGGCATCAAGCTCCTTGCTTAGCAGGGAGCCTGCTTCTTCCTCTGCTTTACTTTCTCTCTCTCTCACAAATAAGTAAATAAGATCTTTTTAAAAAATAAAAAATAAAACAGAGGGTGACTGGGTGGCTCAGTTAGTTAAGTGACTGCCTTCAGCTCAGGTCATGACCCCAGAGTCCCAAGATTGAGCCTCGCATTGGGCTCCCTGCTCAGCGGGAAGCCTGCTTCTCTCTCTCTCTCTCACTCCCTCTGCTTGTGTTCGCCCTCTAGCTGTGTTTCTCTCTGTCAAATAAATAAATAAAATAATAACAAAAAAAACCCCAGAGGGAGTACACACACACAGTTCCATTTACCACATCTGTTCTTTTTTCATCTTTTCCCTTTTTTGTCTTTTGATTATTTGAAATTTTTTTATGATTCTAATATTTTGACATTACCTATATCTTAAAGTGGTTTCATTGGGGCTTATGGTATACATCTTTAACTTATGACAGCCTGCGTTTAAGTAATATACCAATTCATGTAGAAAATAATCTTTTAACAATATACTGCCATTTCTCTTCTCTTGACCTTGTGTTTTTATTGTCATATATTTTTCTTCTGCATTTATTAGAAACCTCATAATATATTGCTGTTATTTTTGCTTCAAAAGAGCAACTATATTAAGTGATTTACAATAAGAAAATTTGTATTTACCCACATATTTAACATTTTTCATACTCTATTCTTTTGCTTTGATCTAGATCTCTATCTGGTATCATTTTCTTTCTGCCTGAAGGATTTCCTTTACCATTTCTTATATGCAGGTGTGCTGGTGATGAGTTCTTTCAGCTCTTATATGTCTAGAAAGTATTTTATTTTTGTTTTCAGAAGATATTTTTGCTCGGTATAGAATTCTAAGTTGGCATATTTTTTCTTTTTTTTCTTTTAAAGTACTACAAGAAATAAACTGTTGTAGTACTTTAAAGATTTACCCAACTCTCATCTAGCTTGTATTGTTTTTTATTTTATTTTATTTGTTCATCATGTAAGTGTACCCTTTTTTTTTTTAAGATTTTATTTATTTGACACAGAGAGAGAGATCACAAGTAGGCAGAGAGGCAGGCAGAGAGAGAGGAGGAATCAGGCTTCCTGCTGAGCAGAGAGCCCTATGCGGGCCTCAATCCCAGGACCCTGAGATCATGACCTCAGCCGAAAGCAGAGGCTTTAACCCACTGAGCCAGTCAGGCGCCCTGTAAGTGTACTCTTTAATCCCCATCTCCTATTTCACCCATCCCCCCACCCACCTCCCCATGGCTTGCATTGTTCCTCATGAGAAGCCTGCTACCATTCTTTGCTCTTCTCCACTTAATTTGTCTTCCTTCTCCAGGAAGGAAGTGACCTTACTGAACTCTCAACTTTTTTTTCTTTAAATCAGCACTCTGTTGGGCTCAACCTGAGTTCTTCTTTCCTCCCCTGTAGGCTAGAAACTCTCAAGTTATAAGCTAGGGTGTTTATAGGGCTCATCTCATTGTTTGTTTTTTCTTATTTCAGGAATCACTATTCTATGTTACCTGTTGTTTGATATCTAAAAAAAAATTGCTTCATAATATTTTTCTGATTTTTTTCAGTTGTTTAAGATGGGGGGATAATTCTGGTCCCTGTTATTAGTCCACTTCAGCTGGAAACAGAATTTCTGAAATATTAAATCAGAAAAATACCTAAACATTGAAAGTAGCTATCAGTTGCAAAACTCCTTCCTCAAAATTGGTTTCTATTTTGCATTAGCTTAGAATTATTATGAAGTTCATTTTAAGAATTTTGTTTAGTGGCACAGTGTTTGACATCGTGTCTTTTTCTTTCAGGAAACATTCAAACTGGAATTTTAAATCACTAGTAAATCAGTGATGGATCAGAATTTCCAGAATGCAATCCCAAGTAAAAATCTCCAAAAGAATTACTTCAAATAATAGAGGAAAGAAAGTTGAACTGCCACCTTAAAACCCTGGTATAGAAAAATATATTGCAGATGATAGGAAGTGATAACAGGGGAAATTTATTTGGCTCTTAATGCACCTGAATCAAAAAATTATCACACTGTTGCTCAGAGAAATATCTGAGAAATATTATTTTAATAATAAGTTGTTTTATAAAAATCTTGACATGATCATTGGAGAGAAGTAGTAATAGCTAAAACCTGTGTGTGCATCAAGATGACGTCTGAAGAAATGGCAGCTTCTGTTCTCACACCTGTGACTCAGAGAAAAGTGATGTCCACTCCACCGGCTGTAGATGAAAGTAGTGAAAAGGTCTTGGACATCCATGTTCCGAAGGCACAGATCATCAGGCAGAGTGGGCAGACTTCTACCACCGCACAGATGAACAAGCTTAAGGAAGAACCTTCTGGAAGCAACTTGCCCAAGATTCTCTCAATAGCAAGGGAGGAAATAGTGAGCAATGAGAACAGCAATGAAAAGTGCTGGACAGAAAGCACACCAGTTTCTGTGGAAAACCTTAACATTAACCACAACGACATACTGATAAAGAGCCTGTGTTATGACACGTGCAATTCTGTCATGGAGGAAGACCCATGTTTGGAAACTGGAAACCCATCCTCACTGGAAAGAAAAGTGCTCCCTGGAATTCAACTGGAAATCGAAGGACCTCCCATGGATATTAGTCCCTTAGGAAGTCAGTTGGCCATCAAAGAGATTGGCCAGGCACATCCTGATGGCAACACAGCAGCATTTCACTTTCATTATGAAGTTGACAGAAGAGTGTCAGATACTTTCTGTACCCTGTCAGGCAACTTGATTTTGGATGATTGTGGAAACTGTGTACCGCTGCCTGGTGTTGGTGGGGAGCAAAAGAAAAATTGTGCAGTTTATACTTGTAAACTCATGGAATTGGCCGAAAACTGTGCTAAGAATGGTCAGCTGCAGTGTGATCGTTGTGACACCTTGGATGACAGACACTTGTGCTTTGAAGGTTCTTGCCCAAAGGCTGGTGTGGGATGTTCAAGTGGCAGCTTTTGCAGGGAGGACTTGCCTAACAGTTCCGCTGCCAAGACCTTTCTGAGCCATTTTGAGGATTTCCCTGATAATTGTGAAGATGTAGAAGATGATTTTTTTAAGAGCAAAAAGGAGAGGTCTACTTTGTTAGTGAGGAGATTTTGTAAAAATGACAGGGAAGTAAAGAAATCTGTGTATACTGGGACAAGGGCAATCATGAGGACTCTGCCTTCTGGTCACATTGGACTGGGAGCTTACAGTTACATCGATCAGAAGAGAAGTGGTCTTTTATTGCCCTGTGGGGGAGTTCTGGAACGGCTGTCAGCAGCATCAAATAGGCAGAATGGGAGCCAGTGCCTATCAGAAGCCCAGTGGTATCCGGTAAGAGTTAAAGATTCTGCTTGGCCACTTCTTTAAACTTGATCTTTGAAAAATCCAACATTCCATTGTTTTAATTCATGGAAAATTTTAAATTCTGTCAAATTGTGATTCTTAGGGGAAGCATTTTTTAGTTACTGGAAACTAGTAGACATTACAGATATTCCAACTGGTAGCTGTCAAGATTGAGTTAACTTTGCGATGATATAAATATATATGTAAAATACACATATATATGTCATCAGGAGTACAGAAATTAAGGATTCTCCCTGGTTACTATATACAGGATTATAAGACAGACTCCTGATAGTGGGAAAGCAGCTCCATTGACTGATTATCTAGATATGTCCTTTGGAGGCACATGCCTTTGTCTTCCTTATACCATATTTTTAGGTTGCAAGGCCTAAAATAACTTAAAATCTGGTTTCCTCCATTTTCCATCCAATGTTCCCAGTTTTTTCCCTTTTTGCCTTTTTTATACCATGGACCCCTTTGGCAATTTGGTGAAGCCTGTGGACTCAGACAAGGCTTCTAAATGCATCAAATGAAATACAAAGTGTTATGAAGGACATAGATGATGTGGCCATATGTACACTTACCAAGATATTGTTTGAAATTGTGATATATAGCAGAGTAGGTGCTTCTTTATTAACACGTTAAACAGTGGCATTCAGTGAGGCAGTCATTACTGTAATTTTTAGGTAGTGAGGAATGTCAGTAAGGAATGGTTTCCCTGGGACTTTCCCAGTTTAACCCTGTGAATCCCACATCCAGGGGTACGCCTCAGTCCTGGGCAGACCAGGGCAGTTGAATATCAATACTCTTTTAGGGTTCTGACCATGACTGTAATATATGGAAATATCTGTGATTTCTATCAGTGACAAGATAACAGGTACTGCCCCTACTGCTGAGTCTTCTTGCCTGTATTCATAATTGCAGGACATGCCAAATGTTTAACTCTCATGTTCCAGTGTTTCACAATTCCTTAAGACCTGGCCTTGTGAGTAATACCTGGTCTAGAAAAAATACCCTTTGTTGAACCAGAACTGGTGTATTTTTACTGTCATCATCATCATTAGTCACAGGAGCGGATACTTACTGCGCACTTGACATGTGCCAGACCTTGGGTCACATAATTTACTACTTGATTTCAAGCAATACTCTCAAGTACCCTCCAGTATTGGTATGATTATTAACCCTATTGTACTGCTAAGAAAACAGAGTCTCAGGGAAGTCATGTACCTTGTCCAAGGTCACGTAACGGCTAAGTGGTATAGCTAGGATTGAACAGAAGACTTCAGTTCAGTGTCTGGTGATTGAGTAGCCACACTCACTGATGCTTCTGGACTTGGCTGTGTTCAGAGCAGCAGTTCTAATGCTGGTTCTGTGTTAGAACCACAATATCCAGGCCCCACTCCAGACCCTCTGAATCAGAATTGCTGGAGTCCAGCTCAGCATGAATGTTTTTTCAGAGTTCCCCTGGTGACTCTGTGGTTCTGTGGAGTTGAGAACCCCTGCCTAGGAGCTTTAACCAGCTCTTTGCTGTTTGGTTGGGATATTTAGGGAATATTTGCTTTATCCTAAGGACCCCGGCCGTGCTTGGGCTCTCAGGAGTGGCAGGGCTGAGCTGAAAGCCTGCCTGAAAAGAGACCACCTGCAGGCCCTTCTTTCTGTGCATTCAACCTACCGTGTACTCAGCCAGTATCTGCAGATTTGTTTTCACCACCTCACCTGATTCCTCATAAAACCTGAGTCACAATGAATGTGATGCTGGAGACACACAGGCTCCCCAGCTCTTCTGACTGAATTTTGTCCATGTAGGGAGAAAGGAGCTCATCACAGTAATGTGTTTTCCCAATTAAAAATGCAGGGATTTAAAAAATTCATGCACACCTGAAGTTGAATTTGTTAAAAATGCAACAGAAATTTAAATGCAGCAAAGGGAATGGAAGTAGATTGGTTGAGAACTGTTATCATAGGCCGCCCCTACACACACACACACACACACACACACACACACAGGCATGAGGGTCATTTGTCTGCTGTATATACTTGCAGAATTCTGGCATGACCATACTCACTCTTCCAGCTTCTGGAGCACTGCCACTTCTCCTGAGAACGTCCACAGGTCCCTAGCTCCAGTCTGCCCCTTTCTGTCAGTCAGAGGCCCTGGGATGGGTAATTTCCAGTGAAACGGACCAAAGAGATGAAGCAAATCATCTCCTCCCTTCTTAGTCTCCAGAGGCTGGGAGAGGTTATCACAACCTTGGTCAAAGTAAACTCCAAGAAGTCCTCTCTCCTGTCTGACTGGCTTTCCAGGAGGCTGTAGCCATATTTATGAACTTTTAAGATGAAACTGGGGAAGGGGCTGACTGCCCTGTCCTTTCTGGAGGAAGAGTTCTGGAAGGGAGAACCGTTTTTGAGTAGTCAAACCATAGCACAGCAGGAATGAATCAGTATTTTCTCAAGTATAGTATTCTTTCAGTGTCTCAGTTTTTAGTTTAGAGTCTGGTAGAAATCCTTCTCAGAGTTGCACTGATGAATTATGGCCACTTCCCCAGCTCCTCTAAGTGGCTTCCTTCACCTGAACAGTGCGAATCCTGATGCAATGCTTCTATTCCTGATCATTTCACACATATCCATCCTGGTTCCCCAAACAGATTATAAGTTGATTAAGGCAAGAATTGGCCATACCTTTTTTCTACTTTCCATGATGCAAGCCTAATGTCAGGTATATAGAAAACAGCACAATGTCATCTTAGGAACATGGTATCTGGAGTCAGTCAGCCACTGCGAGTTCACCGCTTACTGCTGGTGTGAGCTCTGGCAAGTTCTTTACCTCTTTGTTTCTCATCACCTTATATGTAAACTGGAGGTAATCATATTTTTAGGAGGTTAAACGAAATGACACTGTGAAGTTGACAGCACAGTATCGGGCAAGGAGTGGGAACCACTATTCTCACTCTGGCAATTTGTCGTATGCTTTGTCATGAACATGTCCTCACCTCCTTCTGCTTGTTGGAACTTCTCCCATAGAGGGTTTATGATGCTCTGAGTTTGAATTTCTGCCTCCCTATCTATGATGTGGTAGCTTGTGCAGTCCTTCCTGTACATTTCAAGAATGTGCTGTGTGTCCAATTAGTTCCTCTGCCTCCCATTGAAATTTTTTCTTGTATGCTTTCGTCAAAATGACCCAATTAATTTATGTTTGCACAGCTGTGCAGAGAGGAATGGGAGACAGTAATGAGGATTAATGCTTGCTGACTGGCTAACCATATTGGTATCCTCCTCCTTCTGCTTGTGAGAAATGAAAACCCTAACCCTTATCCAGTTTAAGCCACATTCCTGCTCTCCTGTTCTCCATTTATTGGCTTCACAGGAAGGCATATTTTGGCAAGTGGCTGAAGTCTCTAGGTTGAAAGTTCGTTAAGGGTGTTTTTCCTTTAAAAAAAATTCTCACCTTGCCTGAATTTTGGGGGAGTTCAGGGTACTTAGAGTTATTCTGAATATGAAGGACAAGAAGTTTCTGCCTCTGCTGGAATCATTCTTGTGACCTGAGTTCCATGTGCCTTGAAGGATGGAGTGTAGAGGAGGGGAGGGTAGCCGGAGCAGACAGGCCACCAGCTCCCACATCATCACTTCATTGATCTCCCTGCCATGGTCCACAAGAGGCTTTACTGTTTAAAAATATGTACAGCCAAATAGAAAATAATGAAGTTTTATTTTTAAAAATATCAGACTAGGAAACCTGTAAATTAAGAAGGAAAGCCAAACCAGTTTCTGTGTTGCTAGTTCTTACTCTTCTTTCTTCCTTATAAAATGTATCTTTCTTCTTCATTTTATTCTACTCTTTGGCAGAGAGAATTAAACTTAGGAGGAGGCAATGAAAAATTTTTGAGTGTTAACCATAAATACCCTTGTCAGTATATATGTCATGGAGTCCATATTCTTTGCTGTATGTCAAGGTACCAACCAAAATAATAAATTTGTCTTCCAAGTTGTAACTTCTAGGGATGATCATATATCTACTGAGCCCTGCTGTCCAGTGTTCTAACAGATGGCTGCTGAAGTAGCAGCATGTTTTATTTTCTCCTCCAGAAATTTGGTGTCCCTACAGTTTGGGTACAGTGTGGACCTTGAAATAATTAAAATTTCACAGGGTGTGCAGGCTAAGCTAAAAGTCTAGGCCTGGTGGCATGCCAGGACTCCTCTTCCATTACTAAGGGTTATGTCAAGTTCATGACATGGGTAGAGGACGATGTGGCCCCTTCCTGTTGAGCACAGTGAAAGGGAATCCAACTACTGGACAGACAGCCCTTGCACAGTTTAGTCACGTCTGGTGCATCAGTGGAAAATGTGACAAGCTGTCAGAGGCTGACTCTGTGATGACTGGACAACTTTCCCTTATTAACTGCATTCGGGGCCATTTAGGATAAATTTACCTCCACATCTCTGTAGTTACACTAGCACTTTGGCTAGGATTTGGAAAAAAAAAAAAAAAAGGGAATGAAAAAGAAAAATGCTGACCCTGAACACTAATTTAAGGTGAATATGTTTGTGGCCATTGTTATTCACATGGTAGCCTTAAGACAGAATCAGCACTAGGATTTTTCCCCCCATTTCCCCGGATGTCCTACATAATGGGAATTAGCAGCTGGAAAGGCCTTATCCCTGGAAATGGGCCATGGTTAAAATAATAGCCTGAAAAGAATTGGAACCTATAAGCAAGGATAAGACCATCAGATGGAGTCCTGATCTGATGCACGCCCTGCATTTTTACACAGGAGGGATTCAGGCTGCCCATAGAGTGACCTCCCTTAGTCACAGTGATGATAGTGTCCCTCTCCCTTTGGTCCCCTCCCTGTGTGCTGATTCAAGTATAACAGTCCCCTTAGGGCTTATAGGCCTCTAAGAGTGGTGGAGGTTTCTTTCCCAGTGACCACAGGATTCAGCCTCAAGGACTGAAACATTGCGAGTGAGGGGTGGCCATCCCCTGACCCTTCCATGACTAGACTAACTCATGGCTCAGGCAGGGCCCTACCAGAAAAGCTGTTCTCACACAGTGGTACTGGATCATTTTCTGGTCTTGACGAGCCTTATGACACCGATATGGTATTCTGTCTATTGGTGCTTTTTTTTCTAGCAGCTGGCCTGGATGCATTCAGAGCCTCAGATTACATATAGGTCCTGCAGGGCTCAGGCATCCAAATCCCTAACTCTAACCAACATTTAGCCCTTGAGTCCCTGCCCTGTCCCTGTCGTTTAATCCATCACCCCACAAACACTTAGTCTTCAGCAACTGAGAGACACCATCATCTTTCAAGGGTAAGGAGAACCCATACTTTGAATCCCAATACCAAAGCTCTTTGGAGGCAAGGAGAACTTCTTTGATTTCTTCTGTTTTTAATAGATTTATTGAGATATAATTTACATACCATACAGTTCACCTATGTAAAATGCAAGACTCAATGTTTTTTTTAAATATATTCACAGATATGTGCAACCATCACCATAATTTTAGAACATTTTCATCCCCTCAGGAGGAAACCCCACACCTTTAGCTATCACCCTCCATTCTCTTCATCCCATCTTCCCCTCTCCCACCCAGAAGCATCCACTAATCTACTTTCTGTACCTATACCTTTCCCTATTCTGGACCATCATATGAATGAACTCATATAGTATGCATTCTTTTTTGACTGGCTTCCTTCACTGAGCGTAATACATTTTTAAATTTTAGTGCCAGTATAGTTAATATGACATAACATTTTTTTTTTAAAGATTTTATTTATTTGACAGACAGAGAGAAACACAGCCAGAAAGGGAACACAAGCAGGGGGAGTGAGAGAGGGAGAAGCAGGCTTCCTGCCAAGCAGGGAGCCTGATGTGGGACTCGATCCCGGGTCTCTGGGATCATGACCTGAGCCGAAGGCAGTCGCTTAACCAACTGAGCCACCCAGGTGCCCCTGTGACATAACATTTTTAAGATTCAAGGTACATCTGCACTATTGCATGTATAGGAACTTTGTTTTTTGCCTCTGAATAATACTCTGTTGTATGAACATATCAAATTTTATTTATCCACTCATCAGTTGTTGGACATCAAATTCTTTCCACTTTTCGTTTGTTAGAAGTAATGCTGCTACGAACATCCATGTGCAAGTGTTTGTGTGGATGGATATATGTCCTCATTTCTCTTGGGTACATATCCGGGAGTGGAATTACTGAGTTATGTAACTGTGTTTAACCTTCTGAAGAACTGCCAGACTGTTTTCTAAAGCAGTTGCACCTTTTTGCATTCCCACTAGCAGTGTTTGAGGGTTCCAGTGTTTCTACATCCTGACCATGGCTTATAGCCATCCTAGTTGATATGAGGTGATATCTCATTGTACTTCTGATTTCCATTTTCCTGATAGCTAATGATGTTGAGCAATTTTCATGAGCTCATTGGCCATTTGTACATCTTTGGAGAAATGCCTATTCAAATCCTTTGCCTATTTTAAAATTTCTTTTATTATTGATTTATTTACATTTCTGGATTTAAGTCCATTATCATGTAAATGATTTGCAGTGTGTGTGTGTGTGTGTGTGTGTGTGTGTGTGTGTGTGTGTATGGATGCAGATATAATGAATGCAAATCAAGAAAGTAGCAAAGAAAGCTTATAATTTTAATGCACAGTGCAATTTGTTAAGTATTTTCTTTGGACATTGATCTCATTCTCAGTCTTTTTCAAACTTACCCCCCAGCAACAGTGGTCAAGTCAACTTTTTTATCTTCCTTCTCCCCCAAATTCTTTCCAGACTCTAGTCTGTAGTTTGTCCCTCCTTTTCTGCCTAAGCTTGTATTATATAGGCCATTTTTCTTATTATCTAAATTCTGCACCCCAGAGTTGTGGCTGGGAACCAGATAGGCAGGGCTGGTTGAGGAGGTCACCACTTTATAGTAATGTACTTCATTATGCACAGGTGGTGGGACCAGGCCTAGGCTGAGGCAAGCAAGGTGCCTGGGTGGCAACTTTTAAGGAGGCAGTCAAACTCAGGGTTTCACAAGTGCCAACTCTCCACTTATCAGGGAGTACCTCCTTAAATTTTGAGCTCTAGGCAGCTCACTTGGCTCACTTTAGTACCAGTCCTGTGTAGAGGATCTAAGAGAGTCTGTGGTTTAGAAATGCCTCAGATCATCTTTTTAGCTCAGGAATGGCTTGAACTAATCCCTTCATATACCTTCATGTAGATATTGTTAAAATACAAGCCAAGAATGGTTCCTCGTTTTTATTTTATTTTTATTGTTTTATTATTATTATTATTATTATTTTTTAAGATTTTATTTATTTATTTGACAGAGAGAAATACAGCCAGAGAAGGAACACAAGCAAGGGGAGTGAGAGAGGGAGAAGCAGGCCTCATGCCGAGCAGGGAGCCCGATGTGGGGCTCGATCCCGGGTCTCCGGGATCATGACCTGAGCTGAAGGCAGTTGTTTAACCAACTGAGCCACCCAGGCGCCCCGCTATTATTATTATTATTATTAAAGATTTTATTTATTTGACAGAAACACAGCCAGAGAGGGAACACAAGCAGGGGGAGTCAGAGAGGGAGAAGCAGGCTTCCCACTGAGCAGGGAGCCCGACGTAGGACTCGATCCCAGGTCTCCAGGATCATGACCTGACCGAAGGCAGTCGCTTTAACCAACTGAGCCACCCAGGCGCCCCTTATCAGGAAGCCTGCTTCTCCCTTTCTCACTCCCCCTGCTTGTGTTCCCTCTTTGGCTGTTTCTCTCTGTCAAATAAATAAAATCTTTAAAAAAAAAAATAAAATATTTTATTTATTTATTTGACAGACAGAATGTCACAAGTAGGCAGAGAGAGGAGGAAACAGGCTCCCTGCCGAGCAGAGAGCCCTGACGTGGGCCTCAGTCCTGGACCCTGGAATCATGACCTGAGCTGAAGGCAGAGACCTAAACCCACTGAGTCACCCAGGTGCCCTGATTCGTTGTTTTTAAAGCATTAAAAAAAAAATGAAGAGTAATATTTCCTGACATATACAAATTACACGGAATTGAAATTTCAGTGTTCACAAATGAAGGTTATTAGAACATAGCCACATTCATTCCTATTAATACTCATGTATTTTCTGTAGCTGCTTACTCCTTCTAACAGCAGAGTTGAGGAACTATAATTGAGACTATATGGCTTGGAAAAACTAAGATATTTATTATCTGGTCCTTTAAAGTAAAAGCCCCCTGGTTTAGAACATCCCTCTCTACCTGGCTAGTTTATACCCATCCTTTAGTCCTGAACTTAGATTTCACATCCTCTTGGTGGTCTTCTCTGTGGTCCCCTCCCCCACCACAGACTCCCGTCCAGAGTTTCATGACAGTCAGTGCTAATACATATTTCTTGTATAACTCCTTGAATTATAAAGAAATAAAGCAGTTTCTACTCACTGCTGATATCTCCTTCTCTCCTTCCCCAGACCCAGTTTAGGCTTATTAGCTGGCCTCGCCCTGACCATCGGAGCTTGGAAACACTTTGAGCAATACCTAGGACAGAATCAGGATTTCCCGTTGATATTTAGAAGAATCTTTTTCAGTCCTGTGAACCCAGAGACCCATGCTTGTCACTTCCACAGACTTGGCCTGAAAGACAGAGAGGGGACATTTTCCCATCTCCTTGCCCCTGGCCCTCCATTTCAATTGGCTGCAAAAACCCCTGGGAAAGTTTCCAAATATTTTGTGTTTACAAGGGGGGCATCTGAGACTACTGTTGTCTGCAATGGGCCAGAAAGGAAAGAAGCCCCTCCTCTCAAGATCTTGGAGCTCTGTCCCTGTCCTTCAGAACCCCCAGTCCTTATAGTCAGAGATTTCCATCATGGACCAGAGGGAATCTTTAGCTTCTGTTTCTCAGTGGTGGTCAGGGATGGGTAGATGGTGAAGGGATAAGGATAGTGTGCTGTGTTGAGGAGATCATTTCTTGAGTTTGGAGGTATTTGGTCAGTTTCTTCAAATCATCTGACCCCCAAATACTCTCAATAATAAATGTGAGGCAGCCCTCTCTCTCACACACACACACCTGAAATAAGACCTAAGTATCAATTCTAGCTCTCCCATTAACTGGTTGTATGACCTTAAGCAAGTCACTTTAGGACCTGAGATTTTAGTTCCTTGGGGTATAAAACAAAGTGAGGGTAGGGGTGCTCGGTTGGCTCAGTTGTTTAAGCCTTCGAGTCTTGATTTCAGCTCAGCCCTGCATCAGTCTCCATGCTCAATGAGGAATCTGCTGGAGATTTTTTTCTCTCCCTCTCCCTTGGTCCCTCCCCCTGCTCATGCTCTCTAAATCAATCAATCAATCCTTAAAAAAAAAATGAGGGCAGACATGTATTCACTGCCTGCTATCTGTCAGACACTGTTATATAATTTGCATATATTAGTGCATTGTAAGTTGCACATTTCTTCTTAACTCTGAAAGCCCAACAGTCTGTGATTTTCCTGATTTAAGTCTTGACCCTGGATTTATGGTTGAGTAAATATTCTACCTCCCCCAGCAATGCCTCCTAGAGATTTGATTTGGAGAGAACACCGTCACTCTTCAGCCCTTGCAGCAGGGAATAGGTGCAGGAGAGATGCCTCTTCATCAGTGGCTGAGCCCTGAAATGCCTGTCGCAGGAAAAGAGCAAGCACTTGGTGGGCTCTTACTGTGTGCCAGGCACCATGCTTTCCAGACATTACCAAGGTCACACAATGTAAGGACTCCAACCTGGGTTGGGCTGCCTCCAAAACCCACACTCATAACCACTCCTCAGAGGTTCCTCTGGAAGATTCTGATGTAACTCATCCCTATAACTTGGCGGAGGTTCTGTTCCCTTATTAAAGTGTGCAAATGTTGAGCTGGATGAGGCTTTAAGCTGTTTCTGTCTTCAGATGTGATCTGGGTGTGACCTTTGGATGAAATAAGAGAGATGGGGAACAATACCAAATCTTAATGTGAGGGGTGTGTTAGCTATTGAAATGGCTAAGATTTATTTTTATGACTCAGCCTGCTAGGGGGAGGAAACCAAGCCTGAAGGTTTGAATTTTTTTACTGAATTGCTGTAATTTAGAAGTACATTTTGAAAGTTTTATAAGTAAGTAAGCAAGAACAAAGTCCAAAGCAAACTGCACATATTTGACTCAGAATCTATAGCTTATTCATGATCATGCTGAAATGACCCAAACCGGTGGGAACATAATTTAGTATTTTTTCCATTTTAATTTAAAGTTTTATGTGATCTTTAAGGGTTCTGACCAACTGACCTGAGTATGAAAAACATTACTCAGGAACATTTCTTTCCATAGTCACACCATTGAAGTGAAGTTTTCACCTCCTTCACAGGTTGTGAAGCTGGAGAAAAATATGAGGCTGGTTGTGTAGTCAGATGCTTGGCAAACATGATGAAACGTCCCTGCAATTATAACTTTTCTCCTCTTACTCCAGGCTCTGAGACTTCAGCGTGAGGTACCTAGGGGGAAAGAGGATTCCAAAACTATTCTAGAGGCCGCAAAACAAAGCCGGAATCAGCTGTTTCCTTTCACAAATGCTGCAAGCATCCAGGGGAACCTGTTTACTGAAACCGGACCCTTTGGTTTCCCCATTGTGATGCTGGCCTAGTTTTCATAACTTCATTTTCAGCTTGAGATTAGGTGACTTTTATCACTGACACCTACTTCATCTTATCCTTGTGTTTTAATAAAATAAGGAAACAATTTGTCTGTATACCCTGTTGAGTACCTAGCTTCAGAAAATTTAGCACCGAATTATAAATGGTGACACTTTAATAGTGAGTGTGTATGTGTCTTGAAAGCCAGCATGTGGGAGTTTGGCAGTTGGAAAACCCCATGGTTTCAGTTTTTCCAGATTGTGTACCCTTCCATCAAATAATAATTTCTTAGCCTTGAAAAACTCTTCTAGAACAAAGGAAATGTTCATTTGAGCTCTAAATTAGTGAATCCAAAACTCGTTTAGTAGCCAATTCATTATTTTTCTCTTTAATGGAGCCAAAGAAAATGGTCTCAGGCCCTGGATGGACCACCAAGTTCTCCTTTTGGTGGCCACATACCAAATAAGGGCACCGTAATGTGGGTATGACTCTGCCATGACTAATATTTTGTGAGGGTAATGCCATTATTGTGGTGACCATATTTTCCAAATAAAAAATTGGGAACTTTTTATTGAGAGGAGAGAGGGGCAGAATATTTGAAATTGAGACTGACTCAGGAAATCCAGAATGATCAGCCTTGGAGTTGCTGTTGATCACAATATAAAGGAAAAGAATATGAGTGAATTAGAGCACATCTACTTCATTGGTAGGAAAATCAGGAGCTTCAGAGTGAATGACTTGGTAGTGGTAGGGAATGTGTTGTAAAGACAACACATTAAAAGCCCAGAACAGAATCCAGCAAATGTTTTTCTCAGTTTTTTGTTTTTCTGTATTTTGTCCAAGTATTTGGAAAGTGTGCTTTGGAAGTAAGAAGGTAGTAAAATAGATTTCTTTGAGATACTAGGATATGCTCATATGATATACTAGGATATGCTCAGCTAAATAAGGGCTGTCCCTTTCTAAGAAATCACCTTGAAAGGCAGACTCCATTTTCCACCTGTGCCACCATTATGCAAAATGTCTTAATCCTTTGAGCTTGGATTGACATTTTAGCAACGCCCCATTCAAGCATCCTAGCTAATGGTTTAAGTCAATGTTGATGTATGACTGTGAAGGAGAGGATTGGGTTTTTTAGGGGTCTTATAAACAGATTGGAGGTGAAAAGGGGTATCTGGAAATGTTTTGAGCAAGGGTAAAATTGTAATTTCTGCATACAAACTAGAACGCAAACTTAGTCATTGCTTCACAGTCTCACTCAGTGCTGGAGAATGGTTCAGAGGTACCTATGTATGATATGATACACTTTTTCACATAGTGAGTACTCTTATTAATGTGAGCCAATTCTGAATCCCAGTCCTTTTGGGGTTCCTGGGAGACGTGGATTGCTGATATGGCACCTGCCCTGGCATGTGAATGCCCATTCATGATGAATGATAGTGGAGGCCAACATACCTGTGCTATCTTTCCTTTGTTCTCCAGTTTTCCTGGATTGTAAATGATGTGGTTGGTGCATAGTTCATCAGATTTTTTCTGTGTTCCCTGGTCCATTCCAGTTTTCACAGCTTATCCTATCTTCAGTTCTTTAAGAAGCTGGCTCATCTTGTTGCAATAACATTGTCAGTTCTTTAAGTACTCTGAGGTGCCCTTTAAATTTGATGTAGCCAAGTTTTGTTGAGTTCATTTCTCCCCTTAGTCTAGTTTCTTTCCATCCTACACTTGGCAGGTAGCTCTCTCTGGTTAATGACCAGTTCTTCAAAGCATACAGAGCAGCTGTGGGATCCCTCCCAGTCTCTCAGGAGGATATTTTCCCGTGCTCTTTTTCTCTTATTTATGGGAAACGGAGCTAGTGAGAGACACTGAGCCCAGCAGGAGAGGCCAGACCCAGACCTAAGGAATTGAGCCAACAATCCTAGGCTCATAAAACATTAGCAGTCAAAGGGCCTTGGAGACTGTCAAGTCCAGCTCTTCATTTTACAGAGAGAGAAACTGAGGCTCAAAGGAGGGCAGTGGCCTTGCCCAGGTCTGCTCAGGCATTAGTTCCACAGCCAGGCCTGGAATCTGGGTTGCTCTCAAGCCAACTCTCCTCTCCAGTGCCAGATGCCAAACACTATTTCTGACCCATAGGTGAGAAGCTGAGTTGATTGTCTTATAATGGTGAAGTTATTCAAGGTGTAAGGCTCCACAGTGGTTAGGTGAGCTCCTGAGCCAGATGGCCTGTGTTCAGATCTGACTCTGTTCTTACTCACACTGTGACCTCATGAAAGTCTCTTAACCTCTTTGTGCCTCTATTTCCTTACCTCTAAAGCGGGGATAATAATGTAACCTACTTTTTGGGATTGTTAGAATGATTAATAGGTTGTTGTATGTTAAATGTTAACATGTTAACAAAAATGTTCTTAATTTTAAAGCATTTAGAACAGTGCTTGGCACTACTCTTTTCTTTTTTATTTGATTCTTAAGCCTCAGTTTTTAACCAAAATTCTGAATTATCTCCCTATATATACAAAGTTTTCTGTAGGAACTGTGATGGAATAACTCTGAATTATGGGATATAGTCTCCAAGTGCTGTATGAGTGGCAGGAGGGTTTGTGTAGTCTGAGAAGTCTTCCCGGAGGAGGTGAGATATCATTTGAGTTCTGTCAGGAGTTAGGATTCTTCCGCCTGCAGTGGCCAAAATGTTCCATCATAAGAAAGTTGGCCACCTTTCTCCCTTACAGAAGTCCACCTTTGGTTTACTTCAAATGTAATGTTGATTTCAGAGGCCTTCTATCGTCTTGCCTTAGCCATTTTCCTCTAAGAAAATTGCTTCATATAAAATTTAAAGTAATGTGATTTCTCTCAATACAATAGGAATTTTCCTGTTTTGTTTTCAGAGCACCTCTTCTGAAAATTGCCTTCTATACTTTGCAAAAGGTTGTTGGTAACATCTATTGATGTAAAGCAAAAAGGACTGGTCTGTTTACTCATGTAGTTGGCTTTTAGTAATGAAATAAACACTCATCTAACTAACCATGTAATACTAAAGCTAGGAAAATCCTACATATAGCCTGTGAGTCCCCTCTCTTGGCTCTCCCTAACTCAGTCTGTCCAGGCACCATTACCTGAATTCCGTTTCCATCATTCCCTTACTTTCTTTTGTATGCATTGTCATTGCATCTACATATATACTTAAGAACTACATATTAATACTAAATATCACTTCATCTTATACTTTAAAATAGTTAATTAGTTGTATGTCCCATGACCTTTGCCTTAATATAAGAAAACTATTCATTTTTTAAGAAACAAAACAAACTATCATAAGGGAAGGGGGGAGGCAAGAGAGAGGCAAACCAAAAATAGACTCTAAACTATAGACAATAAGTTGATGGTTAGTAGAGGGGAAGTAGAGGTGGGTAGGTGAAACAGGTGAGGGGAATTAAGGAGTGCACTTGTGATGAGTACCAGGTGTTGTATGGAAGTGTTGAATCACAATATTGTTTATACATGTATTGAATCACTATATTGTAATACACCTATTACACTGTGTTATCTAACTGGAATTTAAATGAAAACTAAAATAAGTAATAAAAATTTTTAAAACTAAAAAATCACAAAACTGCATTTTAGTTTTAGTTGTTTTGAACTTTTCATAAAGGCATAGTATGTATGTTTTTTACTTTTATGCAGTATTATATTTTGAAGTTTTATTTATACTGTTGTGTGTTGTTTTAGTTTGTATTGATTGCTGTGTAATATTCCTCAGTGTAAATGTAGCATAACTTCCCCATGCATTCTCCAGTTGATATACCTTTAGATTGCTTTTATGTTTGTACTATTTTAAACAGTCCTTCCATGACTGTTTTTGTCGAAGCTGCTTGTTATACATGTCCATAATTTTCTCTTGGACAAATACCCAGGAGTGGAATTGCTGGAACATAGGATACATGAATATTCAGTTTGGAAAGTGACTGCACCAATTTAGAATATATGTCCTGCCCCTCCCACATCCCATGACATATAAAAGATTCTCTGAATCTGAATCCTCTCTAATATTTGATATATTCCAACTTATTTTTGTCAGTCAAGCAGGTTTAAAAACATTTTTCTGGGGTTAATTTGGCATTTTCCTGATCATAAGTAATGTTAATCATTTCTTCACATAGCCATTGTTTTTTTGTTGTTGTTGTTGTTGTTGTTGTTGCTGTTGATCTTTTTGTTTTTGTTTTTAAAGTAGCCTCCCCACCCAGCCTAGAGCCCAGCGTGGGGCTTGGACTCATGACCATAGATTGAGAACTGAGCTGAGATCAAGAGTCAGACACTTAACCGACTGAGCCACTCAGGCACCCCATTATTGTTTCTTTTTCTATGAAATGTCTTAGATCTTGTGCCTATTTCCTGTTGGGTTGTTTGTGCTTCTGATTGTAGTTCTCTCTCTTTTTTTTAAGATTTTATTTATTTATTTGACAGAGAGAGAGGTCACAAATAGGCAGAGGCAGGCAGAGAAAGAGGAGGAAGCAGGCTCTTTGCTGAGCAGAGAGCCCAATGTGGGACTCGATCCCAGGACCCTGAGATCATGACCTGAGCCGAAAGCAGAGACTTAACCCTTTGAGCTACCCAGGCACCCCTGATTGTAGTTCTTTATATATTCCTGATATTTGTTTTTGTTTGTGTATGTTGGTGATATTTTTCCCACTTTTAATTTCTTTTGTAAAATTAATCTTGATAAGCAAAATTTTTAATTTTAATTATTAAATTTATTAAGGTTTTAATTTTATGGTCAGTGCCTTTTGTTTTCAAGAAACTTTTCTCTCCCTGAGGTCTAAAAGAGATTCATATTCATTTGTATTATCTACTGGGAATTTTATTTATTTATTTATTAAGATTATTTATTTATCTGATGAGAGAGAGATCATGAGTAGCTAAAGAGTCAGGCAGAGAGAGGAGGAAGCAGGCTCCCTGCCAAGCAGAGAGCCCAGTGCGGGCCTCGATCCCAGGACCCTGAGATCATGACCTGAGCTAAAGGCAGAGGCTTTAACCCACTGAGCCACCCAGACACCTCGGAATTTTATTTTTGACAATTCCCTAATCTGTTTCAATCCTTGATTTTGTATGTGGTATGAGGCAGAGACCTCACTTTAACCTGTTTTCATATCAATATCAATTTTCCAGCTATAACCTGACTTGCCATTCTTGGCATATATCAAAGTTCCATACATGCATCAGTCTTCTCTGAGCTCCTTACCTAGTTCTTTGGTTAGTTTATCCATCACTGTGCCAATAACTTTAGGATATATCAGAATCCTTACTATTCTTGGCCCTTTACTCTTTGCCCTGGTGATGATATCTGAAGCATCACATATTTACAGATAAATATGCAAACAATACAGAGTGAAACACAGTGATGTAACTGGTACCAAAATCAGCAAATGGAACATTAGCACCTCAGAAGCCTTCCTTGTATCCTCCTTCAGTCTCTCTTCTCTCTCTGTCCCCCAAAAGTAACCAGTCTTGTCTTCTAATGCCATACATTCATTTGGCCTATTTTTGAACTTCATATAAATGAATTTATAGTAGGTACTATTTTGTATGCTCATGGCAGTTGTAGTTTGTGCATTCTGATTGCTGTTTACCATTACATTCCATTTCACAAATACCCTACTCTTTATCCATTCTACTGTTAACAGTCATTTGGGTTGTTCCCAGTGTGAAGCTGTCATGAATAGTACTATTCTGTTCCCTGCCAGTCTCCAAGCCTTTGCCTGAGCTGATTCCCTCTTCCTGTCATTCTTCCATTTTCTCCACTGTTTAAGACGCTGGCTGTTTTACAAAGCCTTAGTAAGTATGGCCCACCCATTTTGTAAATCTTCCGTAGACCATCCCAGTATACCAAGTTTTCTCTGTGAGGGCATCTAAACTTGTAGCACATGAGTTGAACCCTGAGTGCAATACTTGGAAGGTTTTTTGCAAAAGAGGAAGAAGAAGAAAGGAGAGGAGGAGAAGGCTGAGGGAGAGGAGGAGGAGAAAAAAGAGAAAGTTTTACAAAGCAATTAGTATCTAGCAGATACAAACTAATCTGGTCTAACTACTTGCCAAGGAGGAATTTGAAAAATTTGTAAGCATGTAAATATTGAGTTCACCTGCAGCCATATGCAAGGAAAGGATGGAGTAAAAGGCTTCCAAGAGTTTGTGTAAGTCAAAGAGATAATTGGGATAACAAATTTCCATTTCATCCTTCTTCAGAAGAAAGTATAGGCCAGGTTCATAGCATGATGTAATGGAAAAAATAGCTAAAGTCGTAAATGACTTATGTGCTTCTACCCTTAGCTATTGCTAGTTTATGGGATGGGATACTTAGAAGACGTTGAAGCAGATTATTAATATTTAGTTGACTGTAATGCCATCAGATGACTAGGTAATGGAAACTTGTTGAAAAGATTTCCTCAACTACTTTTTCAGATTAGGGACTTTGGGGACCAAAAGGCTCTGTAAATTAATAGTAGCTTGAAATGCATCTTTTTCTTACAATGGGACAAGGATCTGAATATACTTAATTAGAAGAGGCAGAACAAAATCCAAACCAAACAAATAAAAAAATGTAACGCTGATTTGTTCAAACAAGATGCTCAGTTTCAAATTGGACGTGACATTTGGACATTGTTTAATTCATTCATTTAATCAATAGCTATTAAGCACCTGCTTCTATGTGCCAGGTACTGTTAAGGAGCTAGGGAAATAGTGAACAAAACAAATATCTCTGCACTGTTGAGGGGTGTTAGTTAGGGCATAGGTTCTCTGTCTTTAATAATGACCAAAAATGAATGTGGCTTAAATAAGATAGACATAGGTTTTTTTGTCACTTAAGAATGGTCTGTGTTTATTTAGAAATTTTATCCTACAACATCATCCAGGACCCCAGGCTTCTTCTGGTATATTTCCTTATCCACATGGTCTAGATGGCTCAACATTGCATTCATACTCTCAATGGCAGGAAGAAGAAAAGGAGGGAAAAACAGCATGCCTATTCCTTTTAGAGAACACACCCCAGAAGTTATCCACATCACTTTCTAAAGCATTCCATTGGCCAGAATTCTGTTACATGCTCACTACCTAGCTCCAAGGGAAGCTGGGAAATGAGTTTTGATTCTGAAAGATCATAGAGATAAATTCAAGGGCGTTATGTCTATGGGAGAATGTATACTGGAGGACTAGTAGTCTCTGCTACATTTTACTACTGGGAAAAACACATTAGAGAAAAAACAAATATATAATCAGATGATATTTGATAAGTAAAGCAAAATATAGAAACAGGATAAGTGAGAAGAAAAGAGATGCTATTTTAATAAGAGGTAAGAGAAGAATTCTCTGATAAGGTGATATTTTATCAGGAGGCATATGGAGAATATGTAACTCTCACATTTCTAAAGTTTCTAAGCTCATGAACTTACAAAGTTACTTAGAAGAAATTGAAATCATAATTGTAGAATAGAGTCACAGTTTTTCATGAGTAAGAATCATGCTTTAAGGGGCACCTGGGTGGCTCAGTTGGTTAAGCAACTGCCTTCGGCTCAGGTCATGATCCCGGAGACCTGGGATCGAGTCCCACATTGGGCTCTCTGCTCAGCAGGAAGCCTGCTTCTCCCTCTCTCACTCTCCTTGCTTATGTTCCCTCTCTGGCTGTGTTTCTCTCTGTCAAATAAATAAATAAAATCTTAAAAAAAAAAAAAGAATCATGCTTTAAGATTTCGACAGCTGCCTTGGCTTATCTGAGTGATCATACTTCTGCTCCATCATTGTAGCTCATTGTAGGAGAACCTGATCCATCTGAAAGACAACTATGTTCTTCAGAAGGATACATCATTCTGTAAATCTTGGAGATGAACATATGCATCTCAGAACAAGCCAGAAATTTCTGATTATGTGGCCAAACACTGGGTAGTGCTAGAGATCAGTGGGCATTATGAAAGTACATTCTTCATCATGAGACCATTGAAATTGAAACTTAAAGTCACCATTAGTAAAATAAATCTCGATAGAGAAATTGAAATGTGCTGGGACTGAATGGAGTCCATAGTGCTTGAAGATCTCTCAGCATGTCAAACTCAATATTCTCATCAACGCAACCAAAATTGAACAGTGACAAGGAAACACCTAAAGACTCACCAGTAGGCTAATGATCATCTAACTCACTTCCTGACTGCCTTTAAATTTTTATATATTATCTCCTTGACTAAGGCATTAAATTAAAAAAGTAATACATATTTCTTATAAAGAAAAAATTGTGTATAAAATCTTAAAAGTGATTGATTCTTCCTTCCTCAAACTCCCCCACCCCTATTTTACCCCCAAATTAGCAGTTTGTTGCTCTGGCTCCAGACTTTTTCTAAGAATTCTATATAGGTTTTAAGCTTCTTCCTTAACTTTGTAACTCGTTCTACCTGGAAGAGTACTTTGCACAAAATGGGTTCTTAGTACATATTGATTAGCGTTCAGGAAGGAAAATGCCCAAATGGAAACCTAGAGGCTTCTGGGAAACAAAGAGCAATATTTTCAGTTGCCTTTGACAAGAAATATTGCCAATAATGTTTTAAGGAACACTCTGAATGCAGTTTTTCTACTCCCTCCTTCTGTCTTAGTACAAAGTCATGAAGACATCATAAACAAAACCTTGAAAAAAGCTATGTGTGATTCCCTCTCCCACATCCTCCCTGTTAGTGAAGAGTGTGAGGAAGGAGGAAGTGGGCACGATGGGAGAGGGGCCCTAGCAGAAGATAAATCTCTAACTTTGTACCAGCTGACTCTAAAATTTGCTGTGGAGTGGTTTTATTGGTAATTTCTTTTACAGATGTTTTCAGAGAAAGTTGAAATTATGCTGGTAAAAGTACATATAGGCTCCACGCTGCAATTTAAACATATTTTACTTTATTTCCTCAAGCAAAAGGGCTGGGAATTCTTTTCTTTTCTTTTTTCTTTTTCCTCCTTTCCTTTCCTTTCCTTTCCTTTCCTTTCCTTTTCTTTCCCTCTCTCTTTTTCTTTTTAATTAAAAAAGGAAATGGACCAAAGAAAGTCCAAAGTGTCTTTTCCTATCTGGACTGAAAACTTAGTTATTGCTTTGGGAATAAAGGTAGTAAACATCATGTCTCATTTCCAGGTAGCCAATAGTTGCCTTTAAACATAAAGAACAGTGATTTTGGAAGACTAAAAAGTACATGGTTTTAAGATGTGATTCTTATTATTCTCCTAAGGTTTTTATTTTTTTACCCTCCAACTCCATGACTAAAGGTTTATTTGGCACTTGCAGACTGAAAAAGTCTGGGCTATGATAAGCCATTTGCTGTTTCTGATTAATTGCCATGGATATGCATTTCATTCCTCCCAGTGAACTTGAAGTGTACTGTCTTGAGGAGTGCTTTATGAAGGGAAAACTTCTGGAAGGCCTTCCTTTTCTTTGAGTTTTCATAATAGTGGAATGTGTTATACAGGCAGCTGAGTGAGCAGTTAAGAGCTAGGCTCGGGAAGCAGGCCCTATTCCATCGTTAACTCGCAGTGGAGCCTTCAGCAGTTTACTTGATCTCCCTAAGATAAACTTAGTTTGTCTCACCTGTAAAATGAGAATAATGGAAATAACACCTAATTCAGAAAGTCATGAGGTTGGATATCTGAAAAAGCATTAAACATAGCACATGGTAATTGTACCAACAGATTTCAGTGGCTGCTATTGTGATTATGACCTCTCTCGCTGACTGTCACTGCTACTCTTAATGAGCTGTGAAGCCCCATAATAGAGGAATGTGCTTTGAGCAAATTGTGTGCACATTACTGGTATCTTATGTAGCACACGTGACATTTTTACCCTGTTTAACAGGAGTCATTATAGCTCATTGTCAATCCTAGAGGGCTAGACTGTAGCCCTCCTGACCCTGTCCTACACACTAGCTTTTGCATTGCACCTATCAGTAGACCCTCAGGATGACTTCTGTTGAGCAGATCCTCGAGAAGGGTCAGTTTCTTTTTCTTTC
>PITA01008670.1:0-82786 GCA_004023965.1 Spilogale gracilis | reverse complement strand
CACCCTACCCCCTTCCTTCCTCTTCCCCTCCCCCAGCTCTTAGCTCCCCTCGTTCCTCCCTACCCGTTCGCCCCTTAACTCTGTCTCCGCCCACTCTGCGTCGGCCCCTGGGTCGGCGCTGCGCTCCACGTGTGGACGGTTGCGCTCCAGCCCCCACTGACAGCCGCCGCCCGCCGGCCCGCCCCACGCCCCTCTGGGCCTCAAAACCCGCGCCGCGCCCTCGCTCGCTGCATCTTTCCCGGCGTCCATCCTCCTGCCCTCCCTCTTATAGGTGGCTTGCGGTGGCTCCGCACACCTCAGCTCGGCTCCTCAGCCGCCGCTGGCGCGTCGCTGCCCCGCGGGACTCCAGGCGAGCCGGGAGGTGACTCTCTTCTTCTTTGGGGGCGACATTTGTTGCCCGGCTTCTTTCTGGTGACTTTTGCAGCTTTCCAAGATTGTCCCCGGAGCGCACGGGAAATCCGCCGAGGCGCTGCGTGCAGGCCTTTTTTTTTTTTCTTTTGAGGTCCGCTTTCTTTGTAACTTTACGCCGCAGCTGCTCGGGTTACTTTTGTAATTTCCCGCCCCCGCCCGCTGGCGGTCCTGGAGTCGCTCGGGGCCGTGGCCCGGGGGATGCAACGTGGACCGCGCGGGGCTGCCGGCCGCACCGCCGCCGCGCCTCGCCGCCCGCTGCGCTAAAGCCCGCGTCCCGCCCGCAGCCAGAGCGCCCACGCTGGGTCCGGGGCTCCCGCTACTGCAGGGAGCCCGAGCCCCGGGGAGTCTTGGGAGCCGACGGAGGGCTTGTTAGACCCTGACTTTTTTCAGGCCGCGCAGATTTTGTCTCTCAGCACTCCCTCCTCCGCGGACCGTGGTCCGCGCGCTCTCGGCGCCCGCTATGGGGAGACGGCGGCGGTTGTGTCTCCAGCCCTACTTCGTGTGGCTGGGCTGCGTGGCACTCTGGGCTCAAGGCACGGCTGGCCAGCCCCAGCCTCCCCCCCCCAAGCCGCCCCGGCCCCAGCCGCCGCCGCAGCAGGTCCGGACCGCCGCGGCGGGCTCTGAAGGCAGGTTCGCTGTGCCTGAGTACCGTGAGGAGGGCGCCGCCGCAGCCAGCCGCGTCCGCAGGCGAGGACAGCAGGACGTACTTCGAGGGTAGGTGGGCAGGAGGCGGGGGGGGGGGTAGGATCCTACTCCTGGCAGCTTTCCATCCCACCTCTCCCTGAACCTGAACCAGATCGGTGGCCCCCTCCACCAGAATCCCCAGGACTCCTAGGAGCGCCTCCCCCTTTTCCTCCGCAGCTTAGCCGGCAAAAAACCCTCCCTCGGGGGTTTGGATCGAAGGCCCCCGCGTGTGGATGGTAGAGCGCAGGCTGTGCCCGCGGTGCGGGAACAGGTTCCCAATGTCGGGCGGAGGGCGGACTTGAGTCCACTCCGCCTCGGGAGTGGTGGAGCCTGCAAGCTCCTCACCGTCGGGGGCGCAGCTCCTGAGCCTTTTGTTTGAGAACGAATGCGGGGCTTAGGATTCGCTCTAATCATCAAACTCCAGCGCTTCATCATCCAACGCGTTTTACTTGACGCGTCGGGGCCAGAGTAACAGTGGATTAAAGAGGGATGTATTTGGGGGACGAAGGCAAGGATTTTTGAAACAGACTGTTCCTTTTGTTCTCTGCATCCGGAGGCTAGTGTAGTAGCAAATTATATGTTTCCATGTTTCTTTTCGCCCTTTAAAAAGGCAGTAAGGGAGGGCAGATGAAAGGCAAAGTTTAGAGGTTTCCAATCATCCCCCATTCCAGCCCATTTACTTCCATGTCTGTACCCCAAACCCCAAGAATTTGTAGTTTTGGTTTGTTTGTTGTCCTGAAATACTATCGCTCAGGGTTTTTGCTTGGGAAAACCGCTAATGTGTTACCATACACTTCCCTACGTGTGTGTGACTTCACTTGTCCATCGCAGGCCCAACGTGTGCGGATCCAGGTTCCACTCCTACTGCTGCCCAGGATGGAAGACACTTCCTGGAGGAAATCAATGCATTGTCCGTGAGTGTTTGATTGGGGTCCCAGCTTGGGCAGGGCGCTTGGCCCCATGTTAGGGCCAAGTTGTCCTGACACACAGTTGCTTTTGGAACCCAGTGGCCACAAGGCAGTGATAATTAGGACGTGGCCCCATTTGAGTGTTGAGGAAGAAGCAGCCGGTTTACATCAGTTTAGACTTCGCTTCTAGACTCTGTTGAAGGGCAATAATGATAAAGGTTTCAAAGATACTTGGAAGTTTTATCTTTCTGTGTCTATTAATACAAACTGAAGGGGGAGTACAGCAATTCCCTAGATAACTCAAAACCACTTTTTCCTAAAGGAGTCCAGATAAGACCACAATGTGATTATGTAAATTATCTGGCTTTTGACTGAATGAGGTTTAGGCCTTTTGAAGATCAAGCTTTCTTAGGCCTTTGTACAAAACCACTTTATTATCTCTGGTTTCATCTCAACAGCCACATAACGTAGATATGAAAGGAACTCTCATAAGGAGTTAGAGTTGACCCAGGTCAACAAAATTTTTAAAAGAACTCTTCTCAAATGGCTTGACTTTTCTTTTTCTTTTCTTTTTTTTTTTTGAAGATATTTAAATTTAGGATTTACGGGTCCACATCTCATGGTATATTGGAGATTTCCAAAGTGTGAGACTTAGAGCTTCCAAAGTTCTGCATCTCTGACCTTCAAAGTTTTATTCTTTTATTTAATTTCCAAATTGTGTATCTAGCTCTCCCACCTTCTAACTGGAGAAGTGTTTAGTTACCAGCCTCATAGCGATGGACCGTGGAATGTCTTATTTCACAATGCCTGTGAATTCATGAGTTGAAGTGTGACTGGCCTCCTGTGTATTTATCTAGCAGTCACATTTGTCTTGTCAGGAGGAGAGCCAGGTATCATAGACAGCACATTCATTTAGAGCCTATCATGACTTTAGATTGACCTTCATGTTCTCTAGGGAAAAGATAATTATGCAACTGTGAACAGAGAAAAAAAGGCAGGCCACACTAGCCAAGGGATAATAAGGATGTAGTGGCATTTCTGACTCTGTATTTATGGTTTTGTGGGTTTGAGATAGACCCTTCATGTTATTTCATTGCAGTTTTTAAAAAGGAATGAAGTCTCGTGTTGTGAAGACTTTTATTTCTTATAATTTTTTCCATCATGAAAACCCCACAATTTCCAGTAGGGAGGCAAAAATGGGAAACAATGACTATTCTTTAGAGTGATTCATGAATATTTTAAGTAAATCCTCTGATGATAAGCCTTTATTAAGAAAAAAGAAAGGGTATTGCATTCTTTTTCTCCAAGACAGAAATCATATGTGTGAGGGTGTATTTACTCTTTCAGGCCAGTAGGGCATTACTTTGCCTGCTTTAAACTTAACATGATTCCTAGACTCCTTCAACAGCTAAGTCACTCACCACACACCTGCCATACTAACTGGGATGACTTAGGCACTGTGGAAAGTCTGACTCACTGAATGTAATGAATGTGACTGCCATTATTGAGTTGGAGGGCAGCCGAGAAGAAGGGATTGGTTTATGGTATGTGTTGAAAATCTGTAAAGTCATATTTTATTGGATTGGTATGGAATGGGAATTCCAGAGAACAGAGACTTCCAAAATATTTGAAGTAGAAATATATATGTACGTGTGCATGCATGCGTGTATGTGTATGTGGCGCTCTTGAGTGCCCTTTACTTGTTTAGAAGAACAACTTAGGAAATCTCAGAGCACTGATGACTTTTGTAGTCTGCCTTTCTACTAGAAATATTCAGGTACCTAGGAAATACATTGGAAATTACATGTGTCATAAATCCCTAAAAAGCATAAATTTTGAAGTTATCTTTGTATTTTTTTTAAAGATTTTATTTATTTATTTGACAGAGAGAAACACAGCGAGAGAGGGAACACAAGCGAGAGAGGGGAGTGAGAGAGGGAGAAGCAGGCCTCCCACCGAGCAGGGAGCCCGATGTGGGACTCGATCCCGAGTCTCTGGGATCATGACCTGAGCTGAAGGCAGTCGCTCAACCAACTGAGCCACTCAGGCGCCCCTGTATTTATGTTTTATAGAAATACAAAGATAAGCCTGAGTGGCACCCCTATATTTATGTTTTTTAGAAATACAAAGATAAGCCTGAGTGGCACCCCTATATTTATGTTTTTTAGAAATACAAAGATAAGCCTGAGTGGCTCAGTTGGTTGAGTGACTGCCTTCAGCTCAGGTCATGATCCCAGAGACTCGGGATCGAGTCCCACATCGGGCTCCCTGCTCGGCGGGAGGCCTGCTTCTCCCTCTCTCACTCCCCTCTCTCGCTTGTGTTCCCTCTCTCGCTGTGTTTCTCTCTGTCAAATAAATAAATAAAATCTTTAAAAAAAATACAAAAAAAATACATATATCACTTCCATATATGAAGCACTTAGAGTTATTTACAAAAATATTAGCATAAAAAATAATTCAAATACGCAAGAGTATAAAATAGTGCATAAAATAGAGGAAGATTGTAATGCCCTTTTATTCTGTTGTATAGATCTCACATGAATTTTGAATTTTAATATTTTCCATTAAATTTAGTTCAATTATTTTTTGGTATTTAGATAATATGTGGAGATAGTAGCCAAACTGAAAGCATTATCATCAAGTCAAAATCAAGAATTTTCATTCTAGGATTTCCTGGTGATAATAAGTTATTATATTTACTGAATCTCCATCATTTAGCAAAAGACAAAGCTCTGAAAAAAAAGGGATAACTAAAATACAAATCGAATATGAGGACCAAAGATGATTTCATTTATACATCAGCATTCTTTCCTGGTAGAAGGATATTAAAAATGATTACTTTCTAGAATTTTAGTCTGTTTAGTTTGACCAGGCTTCGTGAAAAGGTGAAAGTAATACAAGAAAAATGTATTTCTCGAACTACTGGAAACCTAATGCATTTTGATTTGTGTTTCTGTGTTAGTTGTTAGTGTTCTTAGTTGTGGCCTGCAAAGGTCATTGAAATACTGCTGAACTTACAGATATTTGTTTCCAAAAAAATAGAATTGACTTAGTTTTCATTTTTTTTTAATTTTACTAGAACTTGAAGCAGTGGGAAAGTTTATTAACTTACTTGTGAAATTTAGCTATGAACTGCATTTTGATCAGTGGAATGGGAAAGAGTTGGCCTGAAATGACAGCATTTGAACCTGAGAAAAGACCTCAGAATACTCCACTATAACCCCTTTGTTTTATTTTACCAAAGAGAAAACAAAACCTAGAGAAGCTGTGTGGTCCTTTTTCTGAGTTTTTGGTGTTCACGGAGTAACAAGAGCTCAATATCAGACCTTTTTCATCCTGTGTCGTCTTTACTGTGCTGGGCACCTTCTCCCTAACCCCCATGTCTTCTTTCCCTCTCCTTTTGTTATTTCTGGGTCTCATGGTTTTGATGAGGGTAGGAAGGACAAATAGTTAGGTGAGGCATCTCATAGTTTGAAATGAATGTGAGGAGAAAAAGGGCCTTCACATACTCACTTCCTACTGGCTCACAGGCATAGAGTTCATACCTGTACAGGTCATGACCAGGATCTGTTGTCTGAGGATCCTGAAGGTCTGAAGGTCTTTTCCACAGTGGCTGGGGGTTTGGGGCACTTTGTAACACCTATGCCTAGACTAAATGTCAGCCTGCTGAGGGTCACGGAGCTTTAAAACGAAACAATATTTCAGTGGACATGTGTCATTGGAAAAGTATTGGTGATCGGAAAGGGTAGTACATTTTAAAACTTAGTAGTCAGCTCCATGGCAGGAACCATGTTCTTCCCTAAAATTAGTTTTATATCTTCAAACTATGATTTATGACATTTTCATTTATAAGAAGTGCTAAAGAGATGCTGGTCAAATTACATGGATGTCAAAGGGCACTTTGAGCTGTGGAAAGAGCCAAGGTGCCAACAGACAAAGGGATAAAGAAGATATGGTCCATATATACAATGAAATATTATACCTCCATCAGAAAGTATGAATACCCAACTTTTGTAGCAACATGGATGGGGAGATTATGTTGAGTGAAATAAGCCAAGCAGAGAAAGTCAAGTATCATATGGTTTCACTTACTTGTGGAGCATAAGGAGTAATATGGAAGACAGTGGGAGAAGGAAAGGAAATGTGAACTGGGGTAAATTAGGAGATGAAAGATGAGAGACTTTGGACTCAGAGAAATGAACTGAGGGTTTTGGAAGGGAGAAGGGTAGGGGAATGGGTGAGCCTGGTGGTGGGTATTGAGGGCACAAATTGCATGGGGCACTGGGTGTGGGGCATAAACAATGAATCTTGGAACACTGAAAAAAATATATTTAAAAGAAGGCAGTTGGGGAAGAAAAAAATGAGCTCACTTCTATTTTTTTTTTGTTTGTTTTTAAAGATTTTATTTATTTGATGGAGGGAGTGAGTGAGAGAGAGAGAATGAGCAGGGGGAGGAGCAGCGGGAGAGTGGGAAGCAGACTCCCCACTGAGCTGGGAACTGGGATGCTGGACTCCCAAGATCATGATCTAAGCTGAAGACAGATGCTTAACCAACTGAGCCACTCAGCCGGAGTTAACTCACTTCTATACAATATGCCCTTTATATTATTGGGGATCTCCGATTTCTTTGCAAATTGTTAGACCCCTGTCTAGCAAAAGACACATGCATGTTCACATGAATGTTTATAGCTAGTTTGAGAATATTCCCAGACTCTACTCTTGTCCTCATGGAGCCAGGCGTGGAACACTAAAGCACGTAGGCTTAGTGCACAAATAAAGAATTTATTTGTGGGTATAGAGATGAATTTCTCAGCTCTTAAATGAACTGACTCTAAATATGGGAGAGACTTCCCATTTGAAGGCACTGAGCTAATGATTTTGAGAATCCACCGTATATGCTCTGCCAGTGAGCCTAACATTCTTTGCTTTGATGACCCTCATACCTTGGAGGTCACAGCTGCAGGAGGCTTCAACTCTCCCTCCATCAAAATGTCGCAGCAGCTTTTCTGACCAGCAGGAATAGGCTACGTTGTAGTAATAGCATGAGAGAAGAAAGGCTAGAGGAAGGAAAGTGGGATTTATTAAGGAGAACAAAGATTGATGATGGGGCAGGTCAGATACCAGCTGGGAAGGAATGTGTATGAAACCCCTGGGGCTTGGCCAACTGGTTAGGGCCTGGAGTCTCTGGCTCAGCCCATTTTATATTTTCTGTGTCTTGTGAAGGTCTTTTCCACAGTGGCCTATATTTTCTGAGGGTATGCTGGACCTCTGCATTTCCTCAATTCTTCCAGTTCCCACGACCCACTGTCATCTCGTGGTAAATTCTGTGTATAAACATTCTGCCTTGAGTGGAAATCATGACCTGTATTGATAGGAGAGCTGAAAGATTATGGAACTTGAAATAGTTTAATTTGTACATTGTCATAAGGATATTTGTGGGACTTAGTCTCATGTCTACAATGGGTAATTTTGTTGCATATCTGCAATCAGACATTAAATATCCTGTATTTTTTATCTTAGTGTTTCAGGTTTATTGTTGACTGTAAAAAGAGTTTTGTATACAGTGGTTTATTACCTAATTATTCCTTCACTTTTGTGTTGTGCTTTCTACAGCAATTTGTAGAAATAGTTGTGGAGATGGATTTTGTTCCCGTCCTAACATGTGTACTTGTTCCAGTGGCCAGATATCACCGACCTGTGGATCAAAGTCAAGTATGTTCTTACATGTGACCTTACTTACCACATTATTCTGAAGCTTGTGAATAAACACCAAATGTCCTTTTCAATAAGATATACATCAGTGATTTTCCTCATTACCTAGATCTGCATTAATCGTTGGAGTAAAAATATTCAGTGCCTTAATTGTTGCCACCAAAAACTGAAGAGGAGGATAATGATTTTTTATTAAGCCAACTGGCTTAATTCTGGTCCAGAATCTATGTGTGCCGCAAAAGTGCCTGGATTCAATGGAAAAGAAATTCTTTGTGAATAACTTATGAACTCTAATTTGCTGGGTTTTTGCTCTGTGCCACATACTGTTTCATGTTTTTGACTATAGCATTTTATTAAATTTTCATATGAAAACTTTGAGGTGCTATTCTTACCTATTTTACAGAGGAAGGCATTTGGCACGTGTGAATTAAGTAACTTGCCCAGGGTAACATAGATATGAGTCCATGTATTCTGATGTCTAAACCTATAGGTTCCAGCCCTGGGCTCTATTTGTTGCCTTTGCCCAATCTTGCATTTTATGTCCTGTTTCATGGGAGAACTAAAACAGAAAGATAAGAGGATTTGGAGGACAACAAATACTATATACTGACCAGATGCTGTACATATATTAACTCACTTTGCTTTACACTTATTAACTCTTAGAAGCCCTGTGAGATCACAGTGAAGTAGGATTGTCTTATTCATGACCCAATTCAGGATTGTCAGGTCTTCAAAATTAATCTTTTAGGCCAGTGATTAAGATGATATAACAAGGTGGAAGCAGTAATTAAATAAAAATTTAAATCTGCCTCAAGCCAGAGTCATGTGTTTTATTTTTAACATTTTTCTCCAAATTTCCTTTCAGAAGAGGTAGTAGAGAATGTGTCTGACTCAGAAATTGAAGATTCAAGACTTACAGGACCAATGTTGTCATCTTCTGATGAAACTTCTGTGTAAAAACTTCTAGTTTCATTTTCTCTGAAAATAATGTGTCATTTTCTCTGCCTTTTAAAGTTCTTCTTCCCAATTCATCCACGTTTTCTTGACCACCCTGATTAGCAGATTTCCTCCAGTGCTTTCAGGAATATTTTCATTAACCTGTTGTCTTAGTTTACTCATCTGTGCTTTCAGAGGGAAACTTCTTAACCCTCTGGGTAGCTAAACATTGGCTGGGCCAACCCTCAGTTTATGGTATATAATTTCGTAGGGCATCTTTGAATTTCTTTGGCCCTGAATAGTATTCCCTTTTCATCAGAAATGTTTCTTTCTTTCCCAGTCCTTAATCTGCTCCCCTCCCCCAAGGCATTTAGCACCATTATTTGTCCTCTTTATGAAATGAGACTATAGCATTTTATTTAATTTCCCCTCTATTTGTGCAATATCTATGGCCACAGTGTTCCTTTTCTTGATTATTATTTTTTAGTCTCCTGTCTGCATCTATTTCATTAGACTTCTGCTCACAATTTGGGATTCTCAACAGTATGGCCTCCCTCGGTGAACTTACTCACATATATGCCTTCAACTACTACCTATACATTGCTCACTCATAGTAATTGTCTCCAGAATAGATTCCCTCCATTGAGTTTCCTCAGGTTCCGTTTCCTATTCCACATCTCCATTTGAAAGCATACTAAGTGTCTGAAACTTAGTAGCAGGGAATATGGTTCATTGATGCCTGTAGTCTACTTCTACCAGTTTCTCTTGCTTCAGCAAATGCCACTGCTCTCCACGTGGTCCCTAAGCAATTGTTTCTCTTTCTCTTTATTTTCTTCCTCCTTTTCTCATGTAAACTTTTTTTAAAACAAGATCTGTGCATTCTTTGGAAAACATATTTTCAGTGCATCTTCTCCTTTCCATCACTACTGATAGCCTGTGCTTCAGCTCCCCTCATCTCCTGCCTGGACTATTGGAGTAACTTCCCAGTAGCTTCTCTGGCTTCCACTCTTAAGCTCTTGAGATCTGTTCTCTGCAGAGCAGCTGGAGAAACGCTTGAAAAATACAAATTGCATCACTTTATTCTCTTAAATCCTTTCAATGACTTGTGCATTTGGGATATAATGCCAACTCTTCCATGGCCTGGGAGACCTTGCATTATCTGCCTGACCTCTGGATGCCTCTCTAACACCTTTCTTTCCAGCTCCTGTTTTCTTTCCTGACTGTTTATAATCATGTGACTCTTTAAGTTTTTCATATAAAGGAGATTCTCCACCATCCCAGGGTCTTTCCATTTGCTGGGTCCTCTCCCTGTGAGCTTCCTCTCTGGTACTTCTCAGGCCTGGCTCATTTTCTTCCTTCAGAAGGCTTCCTAAGTGTCATGTGAGAATGGTTTAGTCTCCCTCCTATCTGAATTCCTCCTTGGCTCTAGGCTGTTCTCCTTTACAACATAGTTTTCTTTGGAGAACTTGTCCCAGTCTTTACAGACAGTGTAGCGTTTGTTTACTTGTGTTTTGTCTGTCTCTGTGAGAATGTTAGCTCCATGAGTATGGATACTAAGTCTGTGGATAGAGCAGACACTCAGCCCCTGCATCATGGATGGGTATGCAAGTCCTCCCGCCTCCTAGGAACTATGCTGCCAGCCACCATATACTGATTTCTTTTAACACTGAAAGTGTAATCTATTTTAAATGCCTACCAAATAATGTTGTAACAAACACGGTCCTATATGTGAGTTCACACAAAGTATATATATGGGTCATAACATTTCTGTAGAATACAGTTGTCATTGAATTGGAGGTGTAGTATAGTTTATAACTCACAGACTCTAACATTTCAGTGATTGATATTTTTCTATTTTTTGTTGTTGTTCATTGCAGTTCAGCAGTGCAACGTTAGGTGCATGAATGGAGGAACTTGTGCGGATGACCATTGCCAGTGCCAGAAGGGATATATCGGAACTTACTGTGGACAACGTAAGGAACATTGAAATGACTTCATTTATTAGAAATTATTTGATTTAATGGGTATTTTGTACTAAGTCAAAATTGAAAGATCTGTAAAAAAAATAATTTTAAAGGGGTGCCTGGGTGGCTCACTCGTTAAGTGTCTGCCTTTGGCTCAGGTCCTGATCCCGAAGTCCTGGGATCGAGCCCCACTTGGCAGGAAGCCTGCTTCTCCCTCTCTCACTCCCCCCTGCTTCTCCCTCTCTCACTCCCCCTGCTTCTCCCTCTCTCACTCCCCCTGCTTCTCCCTCTCTCACTCCCCCTGCTTGTGTTCCCTCGCTAGCTGTGTTTCTCTGCCAAATAAATAAATACAATCTTTAAAAAAATAATTTTATATAATAAGCCATACCTTACAACTAAATTTCTAATTTTTCTCCTAGGAGATTTTTTTCTATTTTAATATTCTTGTGTTTTAGAGTGTTGATGTCTAATACCACTAGTACTTCCTCAGATTTGACCCATATCACAGTTAATATTTACTTGCTTTTTTACAAATCTTAATCCATAAAACAATTACCTTCCTGAAGACATGGTTAAGATTGTTGTGATTTCACTCTCTTTAGGATATTCCAAAATTAACCCTAGGAGAGCCAATCTTATAAATTGTCTTTTGCTCATATATATTTAATTTTGTAATGAAATAGTGCTGGGCTCTGAAATTATTTTTAAAATCATATTTCATTGTGAAAGATGGAGGTTTTGTCCACTTAATGAGGTCTTCTCTTCACTTACTGGAGAATATTCTGTACTAATTAAGAAATAACTTTTTAACAAGGATGTGGGGATGGTCACTCTTGGATTATGACATATCATTGGAGAACGCTGGAGGTTTGTGTTTCCCAAATTGTGGGACTTTTACAAGAATCCCCATATTTTGAAGTGTAGATGAGTAGAAGGACATAACATTGCAGAGCATTGAATCATAATAATAAAAAAGGCCCTTCTCATTTCATTTGGATTTCATCAGAGGCAGGGTCTAGATTCACTGCTAATCTTCAGGGTCTCCCTAAGAATTTCTCAATCAACCTTTTTAACACAGGAAGACCAAGTAGTAGGTGTGCAGGAAAATCTATCTTGTTTTAAGCTAATCATATTTTTGTTGGAATTTTAAAAACATAAAAAAATTGTTTTCAATATACATAAAACAAAATTAACTATTTTAACCATTTTTATGTGTACAGTTGAGTGGCAAACCACCATTGTACTTTCTCTCTGTTTGTGACTACTCTAGTTACCTCATATAGGTGGAGTCATACAGTATATGTCCTTTTATGATAAGTTTGTTTTACTTAGCATGTGTTCATGGCCCATCCATGTTAGAGCATATATTAGAATTTCCTTCCTTTTAAAGTTGAATAATAGTCCTTTTTGCGTACACACCATAATTGGTTTTTATGTTTGTCATGAATGGACACTTGAGGTGCTGCTACCTTTTAGCTCTTGTCAGTATGGATGCACAACCATCCCATTTGAGTCCCTGGCTTTCAGTTCTCTCTCTTTTGAGTACCATACCCAGAAGGAGAATTGCTGGATCGTGTGCTAATTCTGTTTTTAATTTTAAGAGCTGCCTTACAGTTTTCCTTAGTGGCCGCACCATTTTACATTCCCACCAGCAGTGTTCAGGGGTTCTAAGTTCTCCACATTCTCACCAAAGCTTATTTCTGTTTTGTTTTTTGGGTTTTTGTGTGTGTGAGTGAGATAGCCATCCTAATAGATGGGAAGTGGTATCTTCTTATGGTTATTGTTCTTAGTATGATTGCCTTCCAGTTAGGGTAATACAGCTTTCCATTTATACATGCTATGAAGTTTTCTTGTAAAATGATTTAAAATAAGTAGGTGAATCAATTTAAAGAAAAGTACTTTGTTCTGGTCAGGAGTCAGCCATCTTTTTTTGTAAAGGCCAGATGATAGTTTAGACTTTGTGGTCTCTGTCACAACTCCTCACCTCTTCCATTACAGTGCAAAAGTGACCATAAACCATATGTAAATGAAAGAACTTGGCTGTGTTTCAGCAGGCTTTATTTTGGGGCACTGAAATTTGAATTTTAGACCATTTCCATGTGTCACAAAAATATTCTTCTTTTGATTTTCCAACCATAGAAAAATGTGAAAACGGTTCCTAACTCACGGGCAGTACAAAAACGGGTGGGGGTAGGTCTGACCCATGGACCGTGGTTGGCAGATCCTTGTGTAGGTGACCTTCAGGTATGGCTGTAGCTGTGGAGGTGATCTGAGAGTGACAAGTGTGGGAAGTGGAGGTGAAGGAATTTGAGAGAATACATTGCACTGAAGCCAGTTTTCTTGTAGGAATAGGAGATGCCAATGGCATAACTATTTTGGTCTTGGGCTGGCCAGGCAAGAGGAGGAAGAAGCTGGACAACAGTGTAACAGAAATCATAGCGAACTTTCTTTTTTCACAGATGATTTTTTCCTATATTTTCTTCAAATATTTAGGTATTTTCCTAATTTTGTACAATGGACTCCAGTTTACAACCACTAAGAAAAAACCTGTTGTGAATACAGTATTTATAAGGAGGCAGATTTACACCTTTTTTTATATCTAAACAGAAGTGTTAGGAGGTCTGAATGTATTTTTTATAGAGTTCAGTAGCAATTGAAGAGACACAGTTATCCTTCTTGAAACTCAGTCTTTTGTTGTGTAGGGGGAGAAAATCATAATTACTTTAGAATTATAGGGGGAAGAGCCTTGCCTCAACTGATCTTTCAGAGTATTAGCTCAAATCTAGCGTGAAACCAGCCACTTTCATCGTGAATTCAGCTGCTGTATCTGTCTGGGGCATATCTGTGTATGTACGTATTTTCCTAAAGATTCTGCTGGTGTTCTAGCTGGTGTTACCTTTCCCTGCTCTTTGCATAGAAATGGAAAGTAAAGGGATGGAAAGCAGCTTCCCTTCCCAGAGGAGGTGCTTTATGTTCTTCTGCCCTGTGCCAAACCATACCAATGTCCCCACACCTTTCAATCAGGGGAAAGGGGAAAAAAGCCTTGGATCAGAAGAGCAGCACATACGAAAATTTTTTCATTGAATATCTCACAAGAAAAAAAAAACCTCTTATTGCCCAACATTTACTCAGAGTTAACAGAACATATGGTGCAAACAGATCCTGTAACAAGCAAAATTCATTCACAGCAAGTATGAAAGTGCAAAGTATGATACCTTGTACACATCAGCTCAAGACAAGTGTAAGGAAGACACTTGCTGAGCTGTGCACCATAGTACTGAGAGGAAGGAAGCAGGTGTAACAATTCTCAGCTTGTGAATCCAGAAAAGTCCTGGAAATACATTTGCTAAAATGTGGATTATAAAAACATTAAACTGCTTAGCCGCCTTCCCAGAAATGTGGAAAGCATTCCTTAGAAAGCATTCTTTCATTTCATTCAGCAGTTTTCACTGAGTCACTCCTGTGAGCCCCGTGCTGTGAAAGGTGTTGGGAGTGAATCAGTGAGCAAACAAGATGACCTAAAGGGCCCATTTTAGGTCAGTGGTCAGAGTGTTATAGATAGAGGGAAAAGCAGTTTACAGTTTACAACAGACTTCATCTGTTTTGTAGATAGTAAGAAAACCCATGTGCCTAAAGAGAGGAAAGGAGGTAATGGTAGGAGGTGAGTTCAGAGATGGTGGTGGATGGCCTTACCTGCCAAGGAAAGAAACTGGGACTCTAAATATCATGGGGAGCTGTTGAGGTAGTTTGAGCAATGGAGTGATATGATCTGATTAACTTGAAAAGCTTAATCATTCCAGCTGCTGCTGGATTGTAGGAAAGGTGAGAGAGAACAAGAAAGGTGAGTCAGCAGCTCCTGCAGTGTGGTCAGGTACATGGTGCTGGAATAACAGCATGTGCAAGGGCTTGTCTTGAACTTGTATTTGGAGGTAGAGTCTGTGGAAGGACGTGTGTGCTGATTGAGTGGGTGTGCTAGGGGAGAAGATCCATGATGACAACTGGAGGATTTGGATGGCGCTCCAAAGGGAATGGTCGTGTCATTTCCTGAAATGGGAAGACTGAGCCAGGAGGGGGTTAGCCAGAGGTGCAAACACAGGATGGCACATGTTTTGCTTTTGACTTGGTAGTTTCAAATGTCTGTTAGACTTTCAATTGGAAAGATGGATGAGCTAAGATCTTCAGAGGGAGCTGAGGGAGATAGAAACTTGGAAGCGTGTAGACTGAATTTTTATGTAGATAACAGGTTAAATATAGGCCTGGGTGAAGATCACTGGGAAGTTTGTGTGGAGCGTATGTAACATGTGGTTTTCGCCATTGCCTTTTGCTTTATCCCACACCAAGTGTAAGCATTTGTTTCTTCCTCAGTGATTAGCCTTCTTCCCATGGTGGAAATTAAGGCACATTCATGTTTCTTTCCAAGTCCAGTTGAAATGTATATTTCCATTTCTCCTATGTTACCAGAAAAAACTACTTCATGAAATAACTTCCATCATAATTCATTCTTAAGAAGGAAAATTAGCTTTTATTTATTTTTTTATTCTACTTTTCTATGCATTGTCTGCTTTTGCTGTTGTTCTTCAGTATAAACTTTAGGTGATGTAGAGCAAGTCCTATTTTCATACAAATACTCAGTAGAATAAAAGAGAAGGAGAATTAAAGTTTGTAGAACACTTTTAATGCAGCCACTCTGCACTTTATACATCATTTTATTCAGTCTTCAAGCCCCACTCAGGATCTATTAACTCGATTTTCAGCAGGTAGACTGAGAATTGGAAAGATGACATGGATGTGTGGAAACAACAGAACTCATCTGTTCGTTGCAACTTGCTGCTTTGGAAAATAATGGAAAAAAAGGCTGGAAGACTTTCACGTTATTAGAGGATTTTCGTTTTTTGGTATCAGTAGTGGATCAAATTCTATAGTAGATGATGGGGGTACAAAGGCAAGCAAACTCTAGTCTCTGTCCTGGAAGAACTCACTCTTAGGCAAGAACTAGAAATATTAGCAGATGGCTTTGTCAGTGAGTCTCATCCCTTTTGTTAATGGGAGCTCTTTACGTTTTCTTATAAAAAAATTATTGGGGATTTAAAAAATCTTCTTTAAATAGGGTATGTCTGATATTTACCTTATTAAAAATTAAGATGGAGAAAAAATTTAAAAATATCTAAATCATTTAAAATAATAAAACCATGTATGTTCACATAATTTTTATGAAAACTGTATTTTCTAAAAAAAAAAATGTAATGAGTAGAGAGACTTTGTCAGTCTAATTTAGACAAAGTTTCATCTGTACTGGACAGGCTCCTCAGGAGAAACTCAAGGATTATGTAACTCTCTTCTCCTATCTGGGATTTGGAAGTCTGTTTTGGAAAATCCTGAGAGATGCACTTTCTCCACCTAGCCCCGGGGATACATCCTGAATGTCCATCATGAATGCTTTTTCCCAGTCCTGTGTCAGAGGCTAGCATGGGCCTTATGAGAGAACACATCAGGGAAAGTGATTTCCATTTTTTACAGCTTGATGATATTTAAAGTCCATTTCTCACATCATAATTAATTACATTAGATAAGGGCTCCTTCTTTGCAGTATGTGTTTTCAGCATTTGAAATGTTCAGTGGCTGTCATTGTTTCTATGGAGTTCCACACCACTGAGACTTCTCTGACAGGTTTTGGTTTTCTTCCACATTCCTGTCTACCCCCATCTTTCTCACACTTCTCATGACCTTTATTTCCTTTCCTTTATCCTCTGTATTTGTTTATCCTGTTTATTGCCCAGCCCATATTTCAGGACAGGGATGAGTTGCCGGTGCTGTGTAGGCACTAGTGAAGAAACAGAAAGGTGTGGTTCTTCCCAGGATGCACTTGGGCTGATGTACATAGAGTCCTTGCTTTTGAGCAAAGCCTGATACAAAGAATTTTAAAGCCATTGGCACGATGGTGCTTTAAGATAAAGAAGTCTTTTGTTTCAAAGTCTGTTTTCCTTTGGTACTGTTAGCAGAACAGAAGCTACTTGGAAGCATTCTGGATGAAAACAGGTAATACAGCTCAGTATTTGTGGTAAGGAGATAGCAACACTATTGCATTTTTAGATGTCCGTTTATTTATTGAGCTTCCCTTTTTCCAATATGTACTTCATTTGAAGTGCACAGAGATGTGTTTTGCCCCCTCACTTGGCTTTAATGTTTTAAGGTCTGTTTTGGGGACGAGTCATAGAATATAATCCTTCATCTGTGAGAACAGTGTTTATATTTGACAAGGTGGGTGGATAGCTCTTAGTACCAGTATTTTTTTCTCAGAGAAGGCATGATTCTTTGATTTAACTGTCATCCAGAGAGTTTGTAGAAATAGTGATTTTTCAGGGCATGTGCAGAATGGTCTTTACTGAGTGGTCTTCTCTTTGTGGCTGCTGAGGATGGTGCGGTGGTGTGGTGGGGGAGAGGAACCGCTCAGGGTCAGTTCTGGCTCCCTGGCTCCCGGGCCCCACAGAGCCTGAACTGAATCCTTGTCTCCCTGGTGACAAAGTAGAAAGAAGTGAGTGTATGCTGCCCGTGTTCGTCTTAAAAATTTGGGATTGAAACGAAACAACAGAGACTTTGGACACAGAAACAAACTGAGGGACTTGGAGGGAGGGGGGTGGAGGGATGGGAGAGCCTGGTGGTGGGTACTGGGGGCACCTATTGCGTGGAGCACTGGGTGTGGGGAATGGGGAATGAATCTTGGAACACTGGAAAAAAATAATTAACAATAAAAAAAATTAAAAAAAATTGGTATTTGGGGTTAATTTTTTAATAAAAATATTTGTTGTATTGACACAGTGAGGTTTTAACTTCTTTCCTTTTATAGCCTGTACATACTCTATACACGTGAGTTATCGCTCTTGGTGTTTTGTTGCTGAATTGTTGGTATTTTTCCCCCAGTGTTCCTGTTAGTTTTTTCTTTTCTCATTTACCCACCCAGTCCTTTTTCTTGGGGTTTGGGGCTTTTTTTCTTCTCTGATTTTCCCTTCTCTTTGTTGCCATATCCTCTTTATTTTTCCATATCACTTCCCTTTTCTTCTGTCTCTCTGCTATCTGCTGTCAGCCCCCTTTTTGCTACATTTCCCCATACTTTATTTTCTTACCTATGAAGATTTATTATGGGGGTAATAGATGTAAGATAACAAATTGGATAGTTAGATTCTGAGAGTATGAGCATTTGAACCAGCCATCCTTGTGATTTTGTCTAAAAGAAAAAAAAAAAGACTTACCCAGATGTGTGCCTCACAGTGTGATTTACATGAATTGTATAGGCTTTTGTTTCAGTGTATATTATGTGTAATTATTTAAATGTGCATGCAAGCTGTAGATTGTGTTTAAGAGGTGAGATCCATTATGGGCTGCCTCTCCATGCTGTATGATTCAGATGACCTTTGACCCACACAGGGCTTGGAGGGGCCAGCCCTCTACACAGTTGAGTATCCCTGTGTAACTTTTGAATCCCCAGAAATCTAGCTACTAATAGTTGTTTGGAAGCCTTACTGATAACATTTACAGTGATTAACATACATTTTTTAAGTTATATGTGTCATATATTGTATTCTTACAGTAAGCTAGAGAAAAGAAAAAGTGATTAAGGAAATCCTAAAAAAGAGAAAATACACTCACAGCACTGGACTGTGTTTATCAAAAAGTATCTGCTTAGGAGGGGACCAACATAGTTCAAACCTGTGATGTTCAGCAGTCACATATACTTGGAGATTGAATATTTTAATGAGCTTCTTGTTGTATTTGTGTGCAGCTGTCTGCGAAAATGGGTGTCAGAATGGTGGACGTTGTATCGGACCTAACCGCTGTGCTTGTGTTTATGGATTCACTGGCCCACAGTGCGAAAGAGGTAAGAAAAGAGAATTGAGAATCTCCGCTTGGGGAAGTCTCTTTTATTCTCAAAACTGTAATTTTCGGTTATTGAAAGAAAATCCTTCTGATGAAATTATATTTTTATTCATGTTTGATGATGTCTGTAACTTGAACAACAAGATTGTGAGATATAACTAGCAAAAACTGGAGAGTGTCAGTTTTCTCCACTAGAGTGAGCTCAGTTCAGGAGGCCCGTGAAGTTCTGTTGGTCAGGAGAAAAGGAATGGAGGAATGGATGCTTGGTAGGCATCCAGCATTGTCTACTTCACCCATGTAAATGGTCAGTCAAACCAATATGAAACCAATTTACCATGATAAGAATAGTACTTAAACTCATGAGGTAGACTGCTGGAAATCTCCAGTGTCGATGTGCTAAATGATCTATTCATGGTGTCCTGGAAGCAGATGGGTGCCAGTGGTCTATCAAAGATGTTTAATCTTATGAAATATGAGAAATAATTACTTAACACTAAACCATATGAGTAAAAATAATGTTAAGAAGCAGTATTACATAATCACTCATTATGGCATACATCCTCAATTTATTTTCCCAGGGCTTGTCATAGCATCTAAACTTGTACAGTGCTTTCTTTGTTGGGAAACATTAGAGTATATGAAACTATGCCATTGAAATATTACGGATAAGTCGTGGTGATGGTTTATATATGTATAGGTTTTAATCTGCAAAGAAACCTTTGTTTAAAAATTATTCTCATTACCCTGACAAAAATTTCATCTCAGTATTTGGGTTAAGTCTTGAGAAGAAATAGAGAAATTAGAATTCTTGTTAAAGTTGGGAAAGTGAGATGTATGAAGCCTTTTAACATTCGCCATATGTATATGTACCTCGTGATATTTATATTATTCTTAGGGTAATTTAGATTTCTTGGGACTGAAATACATTCCACAAATGACAGTTATGGTTATACTTATGGAAAATTTTAATGTCATTACCAGATGCTTTTATTTCAGGAAGAAAAATTAATTATGAAATATTAGCACGAAAAGTTAAGTTGTTGAGAATGGAATAACACAAATTTCCTACATAATGTTAAGTTTATTTTAATACTGCAGAATGAAAAATATTTCAGTTTAAAATTTCAAACATAATTTTAATTGGTGTAGATGATGTTCATTTTTCTGGAAGTCACGTAACCCTTATGGTTCTCTTGCTCTGAAGTAGTTTTCAGTGTCATTTCCTAATTGGCAAAGGAATTGGGCAGTTTCAAGTCAGAGGTCTCCAGGCATTACATCATCATTCTTCCAACAGTTATCCATTCATTAGATTTATTAGTCCTTACTACATTTATGGGAATCCAATAAAGATGTGTATATATCTTACATGTACAGTGGCATGTTTTCAGAAGAAATTACAAAATTGATTAATGAAATGGCCTGAAGAATATTTTTTAAAACATGGGTTTGCTTCTTAAAAATCTTTTTAATTACTACCTTTCAGATGAAAGTTCTAAAACTCTTTTTCTTCCTAAGTTAATAATTTCCACTCTTGTACTGCAAAGGTAAACGTACATGTTTTTATATGGTATTTTCAATGGAATTTTTCAATATGTAATAGCTAATCCCTGTAAAAGTAGAGTTCATAATTTTTCCTAAGAAACATTGTCTACAGACATATACAAGGAAGAATTCATTTATGTTGAGCTTAGTGAATATGAATAGACTCACATGCCCTGTTAACATTTAAAGTTCGTATTGTTTTTTTCAGTTATGGAGTCTCAAAATATATGTTCTTTGTTCTCTTAAAAAAAAAAAAAAAAAAGAAAGACTTGTGGAGTGAGGGATGTTTTTCCTTCTTAATGAGTACACTTAAAATTTTCCTTTCAATTGGCCTCTGGAGGGATCCGTTGTATGATAAAACATGGCTGCTTTCCCAGTTATCTGGCTCCTGGCAGACTGGTTTCCAGACTGGAGACAGAGACTGAGTGGTAACTGAGTGGCTGGCATGATTATGGTATTCTTGGTGCTGGGTTAGCTGAAGCTCTTTGGAGTTCTCTTCTCACTCATGCTGATATGTACAATGACCTTTTATTCTTAGCATTAAAGAAAGGGTTCTTATGGCCACTGCTGATTATAGGAGGCAGACAACCCAGCTGTGTCCAAGGCACATGTAGAAACTCAGCTCTTTTGGCTTCCCTTTCCGAATACATGGCATTTGAAAAAAAGATAAGTATTGTGCTTAATGTATTTCTGACAGTATAAAGAAATGGAATTGACATTGTATATCAAGACCTGGTGCTTGTTTCTTCCAACACTTAAAATGTACCTTAAAAAATAATAAAATAAAATAGAATGTACTTTATTATTTATTAGTAGAAATTTGGTGGGGGTAGGGTGGGCAGGCAAGAAATGAATTTACCTAAGGAATTTCTGAACAAAAAATGGTGATTACTTGATCACACATGCAGTCAGCCCAAAGTCCCTGTTTCAGTTTCTTTGACTTAAATGATCGTTGAAATCTTAGATTTTCCTTAAGGCTTATATAAGGACCATCTGTTAAAAATACATCCTAGACACTTTTAAATTATCCAAAACTTATTACAACCACTGTTTTTTACCATGTAAACATGAATTTCTTTTAAATATGCATAAATTTGGTGAAATTTCAAATATCCTTGTATTTAGTGACATTTCCTTTAAAATGTACATTTTTCAGCAAATGATACCTTAAAAAGGAGTAACTTTTTAATCTATTGACATTTTTAAGAAAAATTCTATTTGTCAATCTGAGGCTACTTTTAAAAAGGTGAGATCGAATGTTAAAGTCTGTAAATGTAGACTTTCAAGTCCTTGTGTAAAATGAATCAGGGATAGATTTCTCTTCAGGATAAGTTTCATAAAATCATCCAGTTATAGAACCTCATGCAGTATCTCATTGTCTAAAAGCCTTTTGGAGGAGTCACTCAGCCTCAGGATTTCATAGTCAGAATTGTGGTTGTTCAAATGCCGTGTTACGGTTCTGCCTAAGCTAGGCATTTAGCAGATGGATAGCCCATCCCTTTTTGTCCAGTTCAGTGGATATGCTGATGGTGAATTCTCTAAAAGGAGGCCCTCACAGTCTTACCCCTCATGTTTGCATATTGGTAACTCGAAGTGTAATTATAAGTTCTTGAGTTATTCTGTGTATTCATGTTCATCCACCCACATTTCAGGAAGTAAAGTAACTGGGACAGCTCTTCCACTTACTCAGACCATACCTAGATTTTCCAAAAACAAGAGTGGAGGCAGGCAAACTAGGGTTCTCCTGAATTCTGGCAATTAAGTAGACCAGACCTAAATATGTTGAGAAATAATTGATGCATGAATTAATTAATTCCATAGTCTTGGAATTTATTATAAAGTACATATGGTGAGTTTGTTCAGCCTATGAAGGTAACAGCAAGATTAGTGTGATCGGGAATACAGAGGAGCATGGTGGGAGAATAAGCAGGTATATTATGCAGAGATGCTATACAGAATGGATTTGATGCTTCCAAGAGATGTATAAGCAGTGCTTTTCAGAAAAAAATTCCTTCCATTGTGATGTTCTTATTTAAAAGAAATGCATTTACTATGAGATGATTTCAAAAATAGGATAAACAAAAACATGCAATTATTCCCAATTCTTCCAGTCAGAATTAATTATTCAATAAAACTTTTGGGGATATACTTTGAATACTTTATTTTACTACATGCACATTGCTTATGAAGATTGGGATCTTTCCATTTTTACTGGAATCCACCCTCCTGTAATGTGAAATCTGCTTGCATCCTGTTCCTCATTTGTGTTATGAAATACGTTATATTAGAGATTGGAATAGCTGTGCTGCATCTTGTAACAGTGAGGGCCCGGCATCTACATTCTCTACAGTCATGCTGTGTTTGTAAAGTTGTTTTCTTGGTGTCACAGATGAGGGAACTTTGCCCAGGTAAAGCTTGTGGTAGCACTGGCAAGTATAAGGATGAAAGCAATCGAATTTAAGACCTTCAGCTCAATTACTGTCATAGCTGCCTGCATGCTGTAATTGTATTTCTCTCTCTTAGTTGACATTTAGTGTCATTTCCAGATTTTCTTTCTGCTTTGTTGGTTGGTTTGTATTTTAGCAATGCCGTGATAAGAATCTGTGTAGATAAATCTATAACCTCGATTCTATTTTTAGAGATAGAAATGCGTAGAAATGCAACTGCTGAGTTGTTGAGTCTGAAAATTTAAAGCTTTTGATATATTCCATTTATTTCCCTCTGAAAAGTTTATTCCTTTGGTTTATGTGTAGAAAGTCTTTCTACATTCCCAAAGCTTAAAAATATCTATAGTTTTCCCTCTAGTGCTATGGAGATTTTATTTCTTTTTGCTTTTTAACCATAAGTTAGAATATATAGGAGGGTCCTTTTTATTTTTAAATGAAGTAAATTTACATATGAATATTAATTTTCATGTATCTTTTGAGTGCTTTTTAGTGTTAGGCTGGGTAGTTGGAGCTCAAGCTACAAAGACAAACAATATAAACTCTGTTAATGAGAAGCAAACTTAAGAACAGCAGTGGTCATTTACCTAAGTATGAAAAAGAATTACAATAGGGACAACTTTATGTAAAGAGCTCAGGAATGCTTCTGGTTAAGGGAGAATTAGAAATGTCTTCCTGCAGTTAATCTGAATGAAAAGAAATATAATTCATTATAATGAGAAAAAGCAGTTTTGGACTAACTCCTGTATTATTATTACAAGATACATCTTGATTGATTTTTATGCTAAATAATATTAATTAAACTCCATACTTAAGTACCAGTTACTACAGTTCCTGAGCTGTATACATAGAAATATGTAGAAATAAAATGTCTGCCTTTCACTCTGAAGATTTAGTGAGAAAGAATTAGAAGGAACAGAGAGAGACTGTTAGCAACCCCAATGTCAAACTCACGTGCATGCACACACACACAGGCACATACCCATACACATATTTCTGCACTCGTGAGACTGTTAAGAACATTTTATAACCTCGCGCTCTCTAAGCTAAACTTAGCCTTAAATGGGCATCAGAGAAATACCAAAAGATCTGTGGGAACTTTACTTTTTGGCAGTAGCTCAGATGACATCCTTATCTTGAATGCCATTAAGAACACAGGGGAAGGAAAATGAGAGCAAAAAAGCAGACAGTGGGAAGTAGAAGGGAAAAGAGGGTAGAAAGAAAGGAAGGATAAGAGAAAAGGATGGTGTAATGCCGAGACTAGGAGTGAAGATGTTTGCTTCTGGAAAGGAAAGGTCTGCATTTGAGAGACTATCATTGATGGATTTGCTAAGGGAGAAGCCAGGGCTCCTGCCCCTCAATCTTTGCTTTAAATCTCTGCTGTTTAAATGTGTGCAGTAAGGTCACATGTGTTGGCAGCCCATTAGATTTTGATGCTTTACCTTTGAAACCCCTTTGAATTAAAGCAGTGAACGTTTTCATTTATTCCAGCTCTAAATGCCCCTTATTTACACATTTCTTTGCTTTTGGTTTATCTACCCAGTGGCAGGGAACCCTGCAATAGAAAATTTAAAATACTGAAATATTTTACTGTGCATAATTCCATAAATGTTTTCGTGTTTTCCTATTTCAACATCAGGTTAGGAGACATGAGAGATTAATTTGTGTGGGCCCTGGGCAGAGCTATCACACACACACATACACATGACTTAAATATAAAGAAATGTTATATAGGATTCAGCCAAAAATAATAATAAAATGTTGTAATAAAATGTTGTATACTCTCTACATTTGACCCTTGAACAACATAGGTTTGCACTCTGCAGCTCCACTTATATGTGGATTTTTTAAAATAACTATACTACAGTACATTAACTGTGTTTTCCTTACGATTTTTAATAACATTTTATTTTCTCTTAGCTTACCTCATTATAAAAATGTAGTATATAATACACATAAAAATACATGTTAATCAACTGCTTATATTATTGGCAACGCTTTTGGTCAAACAATAGATTACTAATGGTTAAGTTTGGGAAGTCAAAAGTGATATATAGATTTTCAACTACATGGGGGTCAGTGGCCCTAACTCTTGTGTTGTTCAAGGATCAACTATATTTCAAAAAATCCCAAACATAAATTCCTAAGTAGCACCTGCATCCGAGGGTTTCAGTTAAAGGACTGTGGACCTGCAATTGCTTCTTGGAACTGTTGGAAAGATTCAAAGCAGCATTGTGTCTGACTCCTGATACGTAAGAGGCAGAGTGCCTGGCAAACGGTAGGCATCCACTAAGTAATATTTGTTCTGTTTTAAGTACATAGGGTGTAGTCAGAATCAGAACTGAAATTTGTTGTGTTTTAAGTACACAGTGAGTAGTCAGAATCAGAACTGAATATTAAGGCTTACATGACCTTGAAAATGTGGTTGCCCTCTCTGATCCTTATTTCTGCGTGTAAAATATGTCTTTCGTGTGACCCTTATTTTTGTGTCTTAAATGACACTGTATAATATGTGGGACCCAATAAATGGTAGTCATTGATTTTAACTCCCTATTTATCAAAAAAAAAGTAAATATATTGGCTGGCTGTTCAAAATGGAAAATTCCAAAATGGAATTCAAATGGGGAATAAAAGGATTTTGTTAATTAAGTCATACAAATAAAGTTTCATGCTGTCCTTATCGAGGATACATACCATATTTTAAGAGAGGCTCACCTTCCTGGTAGGAGAATTAAATGAGAGATACAGTGCCTACCCAGGGTCTGGTACAGAGAAAGTACTCAGTGAGTGATAAGCTGTTATGGTGGAAGGTGAAAACAAGAGATGATCGGTTTTCTTGGACAAAAATTATCTTGATGAAGGAGAGCCAATTCCTGGATTACTGAGACTGTATCAGATCAGGGTGCATCATGATGTTGTGAACAATGTTAAGTTTCACCATTTTAACTTCTTTAGGGTTTTCTTTTGTATCTGTATGTGTGATAATACACAACAGTAAACTCAAAGCTGTATGTATCATTTTCGTTTCTTTGCATGTTATGTGGTTGAACTTTTAGACCCTGCTTATGTTGTTTGACATATTTGTGCTGTAAATACCAGTGTTGCTGTCAGTAGTTACTATTTAACTGGTCTGTTCGGTCTTAGTCTTTGCCTTGTCTTTGCCTTCACTGTACACAAGGTCTGTTTCTGAGCATTTCGCAGCGAAACTGATATATATGTAGGGATTATTTTGCTCGAGATACTTATAAACAGTAGTCTTGCATGTGGCTCTATCTAATAGAAGGAGTTCGAGGAGGTTCTTTAAACAGGTCAGATAACAGTTCCTCTGTGAAGCTTTCCTTGACTACCACACGTCCCTTGCCTCAGTTTACTTTTCAGGCAAAAATTAGGCATGCTCTCCTTTTATCTACCTTGATCTACTGTTCTAGAATAGCTCTCTTCATCACTGTGTTGTGACTGCTTGCTTACTGGGCAGTGAGTTTGTTAAGAGCAGAGACTTTTATCTGAAGTTGCCTTTGTGTTCCTTCTTGGCACACTGCAGTATATGCAAGATGCACCCGTTATGTGACTAGATAAGCATTGGGGTTCCAAGTAAAAGAAATAGGATGAAAAAAGTATAGACATGTAGAGATCCTTGAATGTTCATGGAGGCCTATTTATCATGGAGGCTCTAAGGCACACTTAGTGAAACTGAGGCATAGAAGGTGAGGCTGGTCAAATAGACGTGGACCTTCTTATATGAGGTACCAGAGTCAAGAGGTTTCCCTTTATTCAGCAGGTACTTGGTAGCGGGATCATGAAGTACTTCTGCTCTTGAAAGTAGTTCCACAGAGAGGTTACTCTGGATTGGCAAACAAAAAGGAATGGAGGATGGAGAAACTGAGACAGATACACCATTCTGAACTCATTGCGTGTCAGGTAGATCACAACAGTGGATATATTATGTTTTGATGTTTTTATTGAGACTATGGATTTGTAGATGTGTAAAAGTAGATTGCTACTTTAATTTGGAAAGGAAGATTATATAATCTGAAGGAAGATGATAGTTACGGAACATTTACTATGATAAGTGCTTGAGAGGAATTAATATGTAGAACAACCCAGATATGCCGTTTTTTAAAAACATCCTATTAACAGATAGAAAAACTGGGGCACAAAGAAGTAAAGCATTTTTCTCAAATTCACCCAGATAATAAGAGGAGAAAGTGGGGTTTGAACACAAGTGGTATAACCTCAGAACTCATGTCCTTAACCACGACATCATTTAAGTGAAACACAACCACGTGGAAGTAATATATTCCCATTCTGTGAAGCTGTATTGTTCAATATGAGAATGATAAAATGGTGCATGATTCCGGTTGGATGAAAGAGATGGCTTGCTGTTTTTGTATTTTGTTATATGGCCCAGGGAGATCTTTTTGGTATATAAATTTCAGATTAGAATTATGAATTAATCTACCCAGGGGTTATTATATATATGATTTCTGAAATATTTATTCAAAATTCATAATGGTTAAAAGAAAATTGAGACATGTTTCCAGCCAAGATGGACTAGCACGAATCAGATGAACTCCCTTGCCTGAAAAGAACTGAAAAACAGAATAAAAAATATGAAACAATGGTTTTTAAGATACTGAACATCAGATAACAAATTAAATTGATGGAGAAAGAAGGACTTGGCTAGAATTCCACAGCTTTCTATTCGAGAGTGTCTTTCCGTTACAGCTACACAGACTCCTTAAATTGAGGAGATGAAGTTGAACTTCTGGGGAGACCAAAATGGTTTGAGTTCTCAGGACTAGGGTTCTCCTGGAGAGAAGAGAGCTGTATATGTTCACAGGGCCTCTCTCAGATTTTCTGTGGGATGCTGGTCAACACATGCATGTGAAGAATGTATATGAGACTAGAGAAAGAATCATTCAAAAGAATTGGAATGATGATACTCAGTACGCACAAGCCCATAAGTACTGCTTTTCCCTCAAACCAGGATGGAGACATCCCTACATTATCTACAGGCCAGTGGTTAGAGTACCCTGCAAGCTCCTTCTTCAGTAATGGAGGATAATTCACTACAGACTAAGTGCTGCGCTAGTCCTGGTGAATAGAATGTAAAGGCAACATCCAGAAGGATCAAACATCCAAGAAGAAAGTTCAACAATATTTGTAAGAATACATATATAACTAGGCACTCAGTATGTTAAAATTCACGATTTATAGCATCTAAACAAATAGAATAATTCACACTTTGTACAAATAAGCAGAAGAGTGTGATCATAATGGGAAGTGTCAGTTTACCAAAATCAATCCAGAACCTGCATGGATGTTAGAATTAACAGACTAAGAGACTAAAACTGTTATTATGAGGATATTCCATATGCCCATAAATCTAGAGGAAAGACTCAGAAAGAGATGTGAAATCCAAATTGAAATTCTGGAGATGAAAAATGAAATATCACAAGTGAAATATATCCTGGATGGGATTAATGACACATTAGGCATTGTAGATGTGAAAATAAGTGAACCCGAAGATGTAGCAGTGGAAATTACTCAAAATGAAAGAGAAGAAAGTTTAAAAAATACGGGAGCATATTGGCATGCTTCTGGTGAACTGTATACATGTAATTTGGAGTTACCACAGAGTGGATGGTAGAAAAAATATATTTGAAGAAATAATGGACAGACATTTCCCAAGTTTAATGAATTCTATAAAGTGACAGAAATAGGAAGGTAATGAATCCCAAACAGAAGAAACATTGAGAAAACTGCCCCTTCAAGGGACAACATGATCAAATATTTCCAAAGTATGTAAACACAGAAAATCTTAAAAGCAGCTAGAGAAAAAAGACTCTTTTGTACAAAGTTTAAGAAGATAAGGGTCAGAAAAAATTTCTTGCCAGAAACAGTGCAAGTAAAAAGACATTTGTATAGCATACTTAAAATACTGAAATTTTAAAATGTTCTAGAATTCTATATCTAGGAAAATGTCTTTCAAAGACAAAGGCAAAATAAAGCCTTTTATAAACATACAAAAGATGAAAGAATTTGTCACCAGCAGACCTACACTTCAAGAAATGTTAAAGGCAAAAAGAAAAAAAAAATGTTAAAGGCAAGCCTTCAAACAGAAGAAAAATAATACCAGGTATAAATATAAATCCCTACAAAGGGATAAAGAACACAAAGAAGGTATCTGAATAGATAATATAAGATTTTTTCCTAGTGTTAAGTAAGTCTCTCTGAGAAGCAATTTTGTGTTTAAGCAAAAATAATTTTTTTTCTGTGGAGTTGTTAGCAGATGTGGTGGTGAAATGAAATGCAACACAAAGGCTAGGAGGTTCTTACCCTGCCAAGTAGCATAATGTCACTTGAATATAGGCTTTGATAAATTAAAAATGTGTGTTCTAAGCTGTAAAGCAACCACTGAAAAATATAGAATTGTAACTCATAAGTCAACAAAAGGTGATAAAATGGAATAAAAAATACCAAAGTAGCAAAAGAAGATAAAACAAATGGCAATTAGAAAGCAATTAGGAAGTGGTAGAGTTAAATATAACCATATCAGTAATGTTTTAAATGTGAATGGTCTCAGCATCCAATTGCAAGGCAGAGAGTGTTAGGATTAAAAAACCTGTATCCTGGGGAAGGAGAGGAACCATAAGAGACTCTTAATCCCAGGAAACAAACTGAGGTTCTGGGAGGGGGAGTTAGCAGGGAGGGATGGAGACATTGGGGAGGGTACCTACTATGGTGAGTGCTGTGGATTGTGTAAGACTGATGATTCACAGACCTGTATCCTGAAACAAATAATGCATTGTATGTTAATTAAAAAAAAACGACAACCAGTTATATGCTACCTGTAAGAAATGTACTTAGAGGAGCGCCTGGGTGGCTCAGTTGGTTAAGCGACTGCCTTCGGCTCAGGTCATGATCCTGGAGACCCCGGATTGAGTCCCACATCAGGATCCCTGTTCAGTGGAAAGCCTGCTTCTTGCTCTCTCACTCCTCTTGCTTGTGTTCTCTGGCTGTGTTTCTCTCTGTCAAATAAAGAAAATCTTAAAAAAAAAGAAAAAAAAAAGAAAAAAACAAGTCAGAAAGCTCACTGAAGAAGAAATAAATAAACATGAATATCTTTATTGAGTGAAGGAATTGAATCTGTATAAGCCTTCTCTTAAAGAAAAATCCTGACTTAGAAGGCTTCAGTGGTGAATTCTACCAAACATTTAAGAAGGGAGTAATGCCAATTGTATGCAGACTCTTCTAGAAAACTGAACAGGAGTTAAAACTTCACAACTCATTCTATGTTTGATAACCAAACTGGAAAAAGACATTTCAAGAAAAAATAACATGAAAGTATTTCTCATGATGTGAAATTTATCTGAATTTTAACAAAGTGTATCAGCAGTACTTTGAAAGGATGACATAAGCAAGTGGTATTTATCTCAGGATATTAAAAATCAGTGTACCTCATCATATTAACAATTTTTAAAAATCCGATGACCACTACATAGCTGCAGAAAAAAGTTGACAAAATCTATTCCCCCAAAACTGTCAACACACTAGAAAATAAAAAAAGAACTTTCTCAATGTGATAAAAGGGCATTTCCAAAACGCCTATAACTGACAACACATTGAATGATGAAAGGCCAAATTCTTTTACTCTATCATCAGGAACAAAGAAGGAGGAGTCATTCTCACTACTTCTTTTGAACATTGTAGTCTTTGGTTCTAGCAAGGGCAATGAGACAATAAAAGCGAAAATCATAGGTACTGGAAAGGAAGAAGTAGAACTTTTACCTGCAGATGACTTCACCGTGTAGAAAAGAAGTTTAGCAAGATTGTGGGATACAAGATGAATGTATGATAGTCAGTTGTATTTCTTTACCAGCGACCAGCTGATTTAAAAATAGTACCATATACACTACCATAAATATTATGAAGTGCTCTGGAGTAATTATGACAAAAAATGTACAAGTCTTGTATACTGGAAACTATAAGACAATGTTAAGCAAAATTAATGAAGTCTTACATAAATAGAAAGATACACTATACCGTGTACTGTGGTACTTGGATTGGATGATTCAGTATTGTGGAATGCCTCTTCTCCCCAAATTTATTAGATTCAACACGATTCTGATAAAAATCACAACAGTTTTGGAGAAACTGAGAGACTGGTTATAAAATGTATATGAAAATTCCAAGAACCTGGAAAAGCCAAAGCACATTTTAAAAAGAACAGAATTGGAAAACTTAAACTGCATGATTTTAAATTTATTATCAAGCTGTAGAAATCAAGAGAGTTGGGTATAACGATAGACAAATAGAGAACCCCAAAATGTACCCATAAAAGCATAGATCAACAAAATTGCAAAAATTTTTCAATGTACTCCTTTTAACAAGTGGTGCTGGGACAAATAGGTATCCATATGGTACAAAAAAAAAATAACTTTGACCCATATCTCTCACTAAATACTAATACTCTCACAAATATTAAGTCAAAATGAATCATAACCTAAATGTGAAATTTAGAGCAATAAAATATATAGAAAAAACAGAAGATCCTTATGTGGGTTAGGCACAAATCATTAGACACATCACCCAAAGAATACCACCACCCACCCAAAAAAGAGAAATTGATGAATTGGATTTCATCACAGTTAAAAAGCCTCTGATCTTGAAAGACACTGTTAAGATAATAAAAATTTGAACAGTGAACTGGTGAAGATATTTGTTAATCGTATGTCTGGTAAAGGACTTGGACGCATGATATATAAAGAAATCTTGAAACTCAACAATAAGAAAACAAACCATCCAATTAGAAAAACAGACAAAGATTTATGGAGACTCTTCGTTTCAGCGAAGACCAGTGAATGGCATGTAAACTTATAAAAATGGGTTTAACATCGTTAGTCATTAGGGAAACAAAAATCACAGTGAGATATTACTATTACTGTGGGGAACTTCCATACATTGCTCATGAGAATATAAACTGTACAGCTACTTGGAAGCAGTTTCTTAAAAATTTAAACATATGCCTATTATATGATTTAGCTGTTCCACTTCCAATTATTTGCCCCAGATAAATGAAAGTGTATATCCATACAAAGACCTGTAGTCAGAGGCTCATAGCAGTTTTATTTGTAATAGCCCCCAAATGGGAAAGAACCTAAATATCTATCAACAAGACACTGGATAAGCAAATTATTGTATATTTCTGGAGTGGGATACTTCTTATTTATAAAAAGTAATGAATTGTGTATGCGGTATTGATGAACCTCAAACTATTTATGCTGAATGAAAGAAGGCACACACAAAGATATATACTATATGATTTCATTCATACACACACACATAATTCTAGGTGATTCAGATTGTTTTGACAACTAGCAGATCATTGATTGCCAAGGGACGGAGAGGTGTGTGAATGGGAAGGGTGGGGGAATTGCAAATAAGCAATGGACAGTTTTGGGGGGGTGGTGATAGATGTATACTTACTACTGTAGTGATGATTTAGTGAGTTCATGCCATATATAAAATCAGGTTATACACTTTAAATATGTGCAATTTATTGTATGTCAGTTATACCTTAGTAAAGCCATTTAAAAACTGAACAGTGAAAGTAATTTTTCAAACCAATTTAGCTTTAGGTTTTGAGATTAATGTCTCTGGCCATGTATGTTTTTATCCTGAGTCATTATGCTTATACTTTTGGGAAACTTTATTTTTGGGCTTTGAGAAAGCAGTTATCACTAATCCTTGTCTCCATAATTAGTGCGGATGTCTCAAGGAGCCAAATGTCAAGGAGCCAGGAAATATCATTAGATAAATTGTAGGAGTACATTTTTATTATTCCCAGTCATACCAATCACATCCTTTCAAGGAGTTAAAACCTAAATTTGTGTTGAACATAGTTTTATAGCACATTCTGCTTGCCTGCTTTTGTTTATTGGGAGATTTTGTCCTTACAAAGTTAGTGGGGAAAATTTGAAAACATTAACTATTTTACACTCAAGCATTGTACCAGTCTCCTTTCAATTTGTTACTATTTTTCTTTAAGTCTTAAAGCCTGAAGAATATACTTAGGCCATCATTTCCTGATTTGTTAACATTTTACAATTTCTGTTACTTCTCCAATATGATGGGAGTGTTGTTATTTCTTTTCTTTTTTTCTCCCACCACTGCTATTGATCGGATTTTGTTACAGGTTTTTTTTCTAGTAAGTTTTCATGAGTGCTTTCTCACTCGTAGATTGTTGACCTGTTGCTTTATACTTGAACTCCAACACAAATAGGTTGATATTGAAGATTTATGCTTTTTCCCCTCATAGATACCCAATTATTTTCTGTCACTGAAGGTGCTATAAAGAAGTCCGAATCTAGCCTGATTTTTTTTCCTTCTTGCTAAGTGATGTCTTTTTACAGATACTTGAACAATTTTTACTGTATAATTATATATATATCATTTATTCTAAGCAATTGTTAGTGAAAGTGGTTGATCATTTGATGTGGTATCATAGTGTTTTTCATTAAACTTAAGGAAATTGTCTTCTCTTATATCTGGATAGTTCTGCTTCAATAGGTTCACTATTTCAGTGTATTAATTTTTTTGGTTATTAAAATTTTGGTATTAAATTTTTTGGTTGTGAGCTGTTGTTTGCTCTTTAATTGCTTTGATCTCAGTAATTCTTTTCTAGATGTATCTCTTCTGTTTTGCTCTTTTAAAATAATTTAATGGTTTTATAATTGAGTAAGGTGTTTTTATGTTGTCTTCAGTTTTTTCTTTATCAGAGAGGTGTTCCCTTTTGATACTTTAGTTTCCACCTACAGGCTTATATATATTTATGTCTTAATAGACTATTTTTTAGTACAAAGAACGTATGTGATTATCTTCTATTTCCTTCACTATACTTTTTTCTTGTAAAGGAGTATTTTTTTTTGATTTTCAGATCTGCTTTGTGCCTTCTGAAAATGCTTAATTGTAGTATGTTACATAGTTCTCCTGTCCCATTTCTTTTTGTCTTCTGCTTGCTTAAAATGGGCAGCTCTGTGCAAAACTTCTATTCTCACTAACTTCGTGTGGATGAATTTTCTTTTCTCCTTTTCAAAATGGCCTGAATTGTCTTCCTGTCCTAGCTCCTGGTTGAGAGCCAAGGAATTCAGGTGCATCATGTTCTCATCCCAGAAAAAGGAACGAAGACTTAAACTGGGATTTGGACAGCTTTGATTAAAGGGTCTGAGCTCTGCATGTTCTCAGGTTCTTCTTTGCCTGGCTTGTTCAGGATCATTCCAACTGCTCATGGCAGTATTTTGTTTTCACAGAAGAGAATCCTGAAATTGAGATGATTGCTCCTATTTCAGCTGAAGGCTACCATGCCTGCACCTTTGCTTTCAGAGAATCATGCTTGGCATTGGATTTCCCCATTTGTGCCATCATTGTCCAGCAACAGTCCCTTCTCCCCATGATGAACATAAGAGGCTTTAGCTCAGCCTCTTGCTGTCTAAGAATCTTTTTTCCCTTATATTCTTTGTGTCTCTTCTCCTGTTGAATGGTGACAATAATTGATCCTGTGTGGTAAGGATCATTCTGTCTTCACTATCTGTTTTTTCCCTATCTGGTAGCGCTCACCACCACTGGTCCTCTTTGAACAAGATGCACTGTTTGCGAAGTAGGGACTTTGACTCTTCCAGGTTTTCCCTGATTTCTCCATAAACTGAATTCTCACTTAGCTCTCCAGGCAAATCAATAAGACTTCTTAGGATTCTGATGAATCATTCTCATTCTGTGTATCGTGTGGGGAGAGGGGTTATGACTACCTTTAGTTTCATTCCTCGGCTTACATTTTCAAATCCTGTGTAGGAGTTTGTGCCTGTATCTTACTTGTGGTACTGACAGTATTTTTTTTTTTTTTTGGTTGCTTTTACTTCTTTTGTTGTTTATATTAGCTATGGATAAGGGAGATTCTGTGGTATGGTTTCAATCCCCAGTATTTTCTTGGAGGTTAATATCACATTTAAATGTTTTTGACCTGAAGTCTATTTTAAGAGAAAGCCAGGTGTAATGACTTCTGATAAAAGATAATATAATCCGGGATGCTGCAGTTATCATTTACAGGTGATATTGTGCTTTATTTAGGGCACATTACTAATCCAAGAAACACTAGTTCTGTGAGTGTCTCATTTCTTTGGATTAAAGACTGTGGTTCCCATGACCATACTTAATGTCATGGTTTAATGCATGCAAAATTCTTCCATATGGGCAACACTGAATGTTTGTGAATTCTTCATCTGATTTAGAAATAGCCTACAAGGCACATTCCAGATCATGAGCAAGATCATTTTCATCTTTTTTTAAAAAAGGGAATTATGTTCTGAATGTAACAGAGTTTAATTAGACTTTAACAGTTTAACTGTGCAACTGTGTTCTTAAGTCAATTCATACACATTTTCTTGTTTGAAAAAGGATATTAGGCTAGATCGATGTTTACCTACTTTTCTTGGTCATAAAAATCTTTTGTTTAAAATAAAAAATAACTCCAGTACCTCTCCAATGGAGACTCAGATTCATTGCTCTGAATTAAAAGACTTTCACCATAGTGCATATTTCACCAGGGGGCTTTTTAAAGTCCTGACACTGAGACTATACCCCAAGATGGACTTATAAGAATCTCTGGAGCAGAGGGACCCAACCCCAGGCATGAACATTTTTTAAAATACCCCAATCCAGAACCTTCCTACATTGTTGGTGGGAAAGCAAGGTGGTGCAGCCACTCTGGAAAACAGTATGGAGGTTCCTCAAAAATTTGAAAAATAGAGCTGCCATATGACCCAGCAGTCGTACTACTGGGTATTTACCCTAAAGATAGAAATGTAGTGATCCAAAGGGGCAAGAGTACCTGAATGTTTATAGCAGCAATATCCACAATAGCCAAACTATGGAAAGAGCCTAGATGTCCATCAACAGATGAATAGATAAAGAAGACGTGGTATATATATACGATGGAATACTATGCAGCCATAAAAAAGAATGAAATCCTGCCATTTGCAATGATGTGGGTGGACAAGAGGGTATTATGCTAAGCGAAATATGTCAATCAGAGAAAGACAATTACCATATAATCTCTCTGATATCATGAGAAATTTGAGAGGCAGGACAGGGGGTTGTGGGGGGAAGGGAGGGAAAAATGAAACAATATGGGCCCAGAGAGGGAGACAAACCATAAGAGACTCTTAATCCCAGGAAACAGACAGGGTTGTTGGAGCGGGGGTGGTGGGGTGGGTTATGGACATGGGGGAGGGTATGTGCTATGGTGTGTGTTGTGACTTGTGTAAGACTGATGATTCACAGACCTGTATCCCTGAAACAAATAATGTATTATATGTTAATTTTTTTAAAAGCCACTAAATTCCAAAGAAAATAACTGTTTTAAAAACAATAAATAAAGTCCCCAAAACCATTCCACTGTTACATGAAGTTTGTAAACACTGGTTTAGCATGTAGTCCTTATATAATACCCTGGAACATTTTTATAGTTACACAAATCTGAGGAATCATTTCTTAAAATAGCTCCAAAATTCTATCCATTTAAGTTGTTACATTTAGAGCCCTAAATGAGCCATTCTGTGTAAAGTTCATACCTGGATTCTTTTGAACAGATTTATAATGTCCTATTAGAGTAGGCTTTGCTTCCCTCTGGTATGACCAAATTGGATTTGAAAATAGTCAACTTTGGGGTGCCTGGGTGGCTCAGTTGGTTAAGCATCAGCCTTCAGCTCAGGTCATGATCTTGGGGTCCTGAGATGTAGCCCTTTGTCAGGCTCCATGCTCAGTGGGGAGTCCTCTTCTCCTTCTCCCTCTTCCTCTCTCCACTGCTTATACACACACACTATCTTGCTCTCAAATGAATGAAGTCTTAAAAAAAAAAAAAAGCCGAAGTTTTTAAGTTTTTTTCCTCCATATCACATACTTTTAAATCCTAGTCAGCTCAGTAAGAAATGTACATTCCCCATAGGGAGAAAAACTGAGCCAGAGAAGTTCAGCATGGCTTCAGATCTTGGTTTGGTTAGTGTATGGTTAACTAAGTAATAATTCAAATATTTTCTTAAAATCATAAATGGAAGATTGAAATTTTATGTAGTTTTTTTAAAAAGACAAATTGTACTTGTTTAAAGCACCCTTATGACATCAGATCTTGCTGAAGTTAAACCCTATAGTCACTGATAGCATTCTAGTTCTGTAGATTACCATGAGATTATAGTAGTGTGGATTACAGTGAGATGTACAAAGAGGGATAATATTACATATTTTTCATATAATACTTTATAATACTTCCTCTTTTTAGAATAATTACTAGCATTCCTAAGTATTCATTCGCTACACAGGTATGTATTTCTTGTCAATTATGACTCTGCAAAACGAAGTAAGTATCCTTTATTTCTCTGCATCTGAGTGAGTGCTGAAGAACCCCATGTCTTTCTTGTAATTATTTCTGGAGCAATTTGTGAAGTAGGTGGTATCTGAAAAGCTGTTTGATAAGCAGACAGTTGGCTTGGCTGGGATCAGGGAATACTTAGCAGCATTTTTCAGGCACATGGCACTCAGAAACAAACAAACAAACAAACAAACAAACAACCTGGAACCCAGATGAAAGCACAGCTGAGCAGAGAGAATGCCAAAGGAGATGAGGAAGTGAAGAAGGTTCTTTTGGGAGTCCCAGTGGAAAGTATTATAATTGTTAATTAAATGCAGAACTCTGTGGTGAGATATTTAAAGTCTTTACTACTTACTTATCAGTTAAGTATGATCAGGAGTGTATATGGGATTTTGTAGAAGCCCTGGCCATACTGTTCAGTACCTTCCCGGTTGCTGTGGGGCCCTGCAGGAACCATTTTGATGCACTTATCCTCAGATTGTTGTGGACCTCTTCCTGGAGTCCCAATAGGAGATGTATTTCCGTTCATGTATCTAATGTGCTGTCCCCACTCTGGGGTTTCTCCTGCTTAGCTCCTCTTGCCTCTCTCTGATTTCTTACAGTACTCTTCAGGATGAAAGGATCACACTTTCCTTTTGCTTTTCATTTCCACTAGGACTCTCTTAAGTCTTACTCTCTTTGGATGCCAGCCCTGTAGCCAATTTGGTGGCAGATGAGTGGTGGAAAGGGAAAGATTGGGCTAAGGATGAGGAGTTCTGAATTGTGAGTTATTTCACAAAGTATACTCCAACACGTGAAGAATTTAGTATATTACTTGGTACAAATACCTAAAAAATGCGTTCTGTTTTGTAGTTACTAGAATTATGAAACAAACTTATCCAATCCAAAACCTATTTGGAGACTTTGTGCTATTTATTTCAAATATTACAGTACAGAAGAGATTGCAATATTATTAGCTCTAATTTCGCCATTAGATCAGTGACATGACTGTGATCTAGAAAACATGCCTCTTTCTTGAGACCCTTTACTGCAATAAATTTGTAGTAATAAATGTAGAATTTTAGATGACTGCACTGTGAATCATCCCACTCAGAGACTGCAGTGGCCCTGCATAGGCACAGAGTGGCTCTACATGGTTCAGGCTATCTTCCTGCCTATTAGGATGACACTTAAACATAGGAATTACTTAACTAGTAAGCATAGTAGTTACTGATACAGGGCATTTCTGAGAATTTGGGAGTAGGACGTAGGATTCTGATTTTTACTTCTCATTTATTTGGGCTTAGATTTATGGGAGTTACCAAACTAGATCTGTGAAAGGTAGTTCACAATTTATTGTGGTCCAAGGAAATTTGGCCCACAAATTTTTTAGAATTTGGGATTTCTTGGATGTGGTCATTCACAACACATTCACATGTGTTGCATGTTAAATTTTTTAAGTCTGATATTTGGTTTTCTAGGTGTTGACATCCTACTGCCCTAGGAATCTTGCCTATGAGACTGACAATTAGCATCACTCAGTGTGAGGAGCATTTCCCCCACTTCACTTCGTTGAGACATATAGAAAAGAGTAGCCCACCATGTCTTAAAGTGATTTTCTTTTCTTTTCTTTTTTTTTTTTTTTTTGAAGATTTTATTTATTTGACAGAAACACAGCGAGAGAGGGAACACAAGCAGGGGGAGTGAGAGGGAGAAGCAGGCTTTCTGCCAAGCAGAGAGACCAATACTGCAGGGCTTCATCCCAGGACCCTGAGATCATGACCTGAGCCAAAGGCAGAGACTTAACTGGCTGAGCCACCCGGAGGCTCCAAAATGATTGTTTCATTTGCTCTTTTTCTTCTTTCTTTCATGGAATCTTCTTTTTTAATTCTTTACATTTCCTTTAATTTCTTTCAACAATGTTTTGTAGTTTCTAGAGTAGAAAATTTATTTTGTTAGATTAGTTTTTTATTTTTTGATGCTATTGCAAATGGAATAGTTACATTTCATTTTAAATTATTTATTGCTACTGTATAGAAATATAGATTTTTTATGTATTGCTCTTATATCCTGCAACCTGGCAGGACTTATTAATTTTAACATTTCTTTAGTGGACAGTTTAGGGCTTTATATTTCTGTAAGATCATGTCATGTGCAAATAGTTTTACTTCTTTTCATAATTTCAGTATTCAGCTATTTCAGTATTATGCCTTTTATTTCCTTCTTACCTAATTTCACTGGCCAGAGCCTGCACAACAGTGTTAAACAGAGCTGTTAGGAATGGATATTATTATCTTATTCCTGATCTTGAGGGGAGTCAGTCTTTCACCATTAGGTATGGTATATCTGTGGGGTTTTCATGGCCTTTATCTATAAAAGGTTACTTTTTTGGGGCACCTGAGTGTGCAATGTTCAGCGTCCTACTCTTGGTTTTTGCTCAGGCTTTGATCCCAGGGTCACATGATCTCATGTGATCTCATGAGATTGAGTCCTGTGTGTGGCTGCACACTCAGTGTGGAGTCTGCATGAGATTCTCCATCTTCTGCCCTGCCTGCTCCTCTCTCTCTCTTTCTAAAATAAGTAAATCTTTTAAAAAAGTTACCTTTTCTTATAAAAGAGTGAAGAAATTCTCTTCCATTCCTAGTATTTAGAGTGTTTTTATCATGAGTGTTGGATTTTGTCAAATGCTCTTTCTGTCTCACAGGATCGTGTTTTTGTTCTTTATTCTGTTGATGTGGTGTATTACAGTGATTGATTTTCATATGTTGAACCAACCTTGCATTCCTAAATAAATTTCACTAGGTCATAATGTGGAATATTTTGTTTTTTAAAGATTTTATTTATTTATTAGAGAGAGAGAGAGAGAGATCACAGGTAGGCAGAGAGACAGAGCAGGCTTCCTGCTGAGCAGAGAGCCCAATGTGGGGCTCGATCCCAGAACTCTGAGATTATGACCTGAGCTGAAGGCAGAGGCTTAACCCACCAAGCCACCCAAGTGCCCTGTGTGGAATCTTTTATATGTTGCTAAACTCAGCTGGTATTTGGTTGAGGGTTTTGTGCCTAATTCACAAGAACTATTTGTCTACAGTTTTCTTTTTCTTACAGTGTCTCAGGTTTTGATATCAGAGCAGTAGTGGTCTCATAGAATAAAAGAAACATTCCCTCCTCTTAATATTTTTGGAAGAGTTTGTGGAAAATTCGTATTAATACTTATTTAAATGTTTGGTAGAAATAACCAGTGAAGCAACATGGACTTTTCTTTGTGGGTACTTTTTTGATTACTAAGTCAACCACTTTACCTATTATTGGTCTGTTCAGAGTTCCTGATTATTCTAGAGTTACTTTTGGTAGTTTTTGTATTTAAAGGCATTTTTCTATTTTATATATTTCATTTGTTAGCAAACTGTTTTTCATGCCCATAGTACTACTCTATAATCTTTTTTTAAAAATATCAGTTCTAATTCCCCCTCTTTGATTCTTGATGTTCATAACTTGAATCTTGATGTTCATAACTTGAATCTTTTCTTTGCTTGCTCAGCCTAGCTGAAGGCCTGCCAGTCTTACCTTTTCAAAGAACCAACTGTTGGTTTCACTGATTTCTCTCTCATTTTTCTCATTTGTACTACCTTAATGTTTGATCTGTATTATTTCCTTTTTGCTTGCTTTAGGCTTAATTTATGGTTCTTTTTACAGTGTCTTATGGACTTTAGGCCTCAGTTTCTTTTTTTTTTTTTTTTAAGATTTTATTTATTTATTTGACAGAGAGAAACACAGCGAGAGAGGGAACACAAGCAGGGGGAGTGAGAGAGGGAGAAACAGGCTTCCCGCCAAGCAGGCCAGCCCGATGCAGGGCTCGATCCCGGGTGTCCAGGATCATGACCTGAGCTGAAGGCAGTCGCTTACCAACTGAGCCACCCAAGCGCCCTGGCCTCAGTTGTTTCTTATAAGTAGTTAGCTATTAAATGGATTGGGGTTCCCTGAAATATGAAAAATTATTTTTCTCTTGCTGGTTTCAGATTTTTCTTTATCTGTAAAATTTTTGGTGTGAATCTCTTGGCAGTTATACTATAAAGAATTTGTTGAACAACTTATAGGTATGGATTAATAGTAATTTTCATCAAATTTGGAAAGTGTTCTGCTATTAATTATTTTGTTAGTTTTTTATTTGGTCTTTTCCTCTCCTGCTGGTACTTCCTTATGCATATTTTGGTGTGTTTAATGATGTCACACATTTCTCTGAGGCTCTTTTCACTTTTCTTCATTTTTCCCCCCTCTGCTCTTCAAATTGCATAGTTTCTAATGGTCTCTCACCAAGTTCACAGATTCTTCCTTTTGCTCTTTCAAATCTATTCTTCATCCCCTTGAGGGAATTTTTCATTTCACTTATTTTACTTTCTAAGTCCAGATTTTCTCTTTGGTTCTCTTTTACAATTTCTGTCTCATTGTTGATATTCTCTCTTTGGTGAGACATCATCATCGTACATTGCATTGGAACATGGTTTCCTATAAGTTTTGAAATATATTTACAATGTTGTCTTAAAATCTTTGGGAAACCTGACGTTTTCTGAATCTTGCTTTTTATTTTCCCCCTTGTGTATTGTTGATTATGCCTTCCTGTTTCTTTGCATATCTCATCCTTTTTGGTTAAAAACTGGACTTTTAGGGGCTCCTGGTGTCTCAGTCCATTAAGCAGCTGCTTCAGCTCAGGTCATGATCCCAGAGTCCTGGGATAGAACACCGCATTAGGCTCCCTGCTCAATGGGAAGCCTGCTTCTCCCTCTCTCACTCCCCATGCTTGTGTTCCCTCTCTAGCTGTGTTTCTCTCTGTCAAATAAATAAATAAAATCTCTAAAAACCAAAACAAAACAAAAAAACAAACAAAAAAACCTTGGACTTTTAAAAGGATATACTGTAGCAATTCTTGATATGCATCCCCAGGGGCTTGATATTATTGTTTACTTGCTTTATTTATTTTATTTACTTGTGTATTGAACTCCCATAGTCAGATCTGTTGCCTCTATGGTATGAAGTTTCAATCTCAGGCACATCCATGGTCACTGTGAGATGACAGTGGTTTGCAGGACTCCCTTTGACTGCCCTTCATCTTTCTGTTAAGCTGTCAGTTTTTGTTGGCCTCACATCCAACTATTAGGTTCCAGTAACTGCCCACTGATGGCTTTTTTTTTTCAACAGTGTCTTGGGGCATATATTGCTCTACAATCCAATCCAATTAAATTTTGGCCTGTTTCCAAGAGTGGTTTTTGAGGCCCATTTTACAGGTATGTTCTAACTCCAGGAGGACTCTTAAATTGTTTCTCCTCCGGTTCTCTCTGGTAAACTAGCTGGCCTGTGGTTTAATATGTTCTTTTCGTAGAGCTACCAGCCTGCTCTTAACTTGCTTACCACTGACATCTCTGTTGTTTTCAACATACCTTTAGGTTTGAACTTCCCCGGTTTCTCTGTTCCAGATTAAAATCATTTCCTTTGGGGAGAGTTTCAGAGTTCTCTGTTCTCGGGGCCTTTCTTTCCCTCTGGACAAAAATTTCTGAGCTACTGCTCAGGTTGGAGGTGGGAACTATGGTCTTTCTGAGAATGACATCCTATTTTATGGGTAGGATGCTATGTGGGCAGGGTAGTCTCTGGTGTTTTCAGCTTGCCTCTCCTGGCATGGAATTTTGTCCTACCAGTGTGCTGGGGTGATGGCAATAAAGGCCCCCAATATTCTTGGCCTCTTGCATCCAGGTAGAGCTTCCGCCTTGTGAGGGGGCTGGGTAAAGAAAGGGGTTCCCCAGCCTCCCTGCCACATGGTCTTGGATTTAGCTTCTGCAGTACAAAGCTGAGGGGAATGATACTGGCAGGCTGCTCCTTCTGGGGAGATACTGTAGCTCTTGGCTATGAACCCAGGGAGAGGGAGCCCCATTTTATTGACCATACCTGCCTGTATTGGAGCTTGCCTCACACTGAACTGTGGGCTTAGGAGGAAGGAACAAAATGTGGCTGAAATGACATAGACCCTTGCTGTTCTTCCTACGATGAATAGGTTTTCTTTAATAAGTTGATGTTGTTTGCTTTATGTGCAGAGGACAATATTCAGAGACTTAAAGTATTTGGATTTGCTTTATGCTCAGAGGACAATATTTAGAGACTTAAAATATTTGGGTTTGAGAAAATATCTTTGAACAGTTAAGGTTGTTTCACCAGGGATGAGGAACCAGGTTAATAGAGCTCCTCATGCTGCCGTTTTCTTCCATGCATTCTTCCTGTGTGCAAAAAATCATCCTTTCAATATTTTGTTTTCTGATTCATCAGCTTTCTTCCTTTCTGACCAGTCATTAAAGAAATCGTCTCTTTGTTCACTGAAAGTTGTTACTCCTGCACTGATTCTTTTCTTGGACCATTTTTCTCAACTACCTCACTTCATCCCTTTGTTTTACTTTCCACCTCTTCCTCTGAAATCTTTGTCTCCAGCTTATACTCTGAGTGTCAGATCATATTTGCTTTTACTGAGCGGAGCTGACTGACTGTCCCACAGGCATGTTGGGTATGGCATGTCTTACCCTGCACCCAATGCCATTTCCCTGAACTCTACTTTTGTCTCCCTATTCCCTATGTCAGATAAGGTCATCAGCATTCACCCGCCATCCAAGCTAAAAACCTCATCAGGAATTCCTGACACTTATCACTTCATCCTCAGATCTGTTGCAAAGTCCTGTCCATTCCACCTTTGCAGTGCCACTCGAATGCATACCCTCCTCATGAGTCCAGTGCCACTGTCTGAGTTCAGGTGCCTTTCTCTTTGCTGGTCCATTTCAGCAGCCACCTCTATTTGAGTATCATACAGCCTTCAGAGTTGATTTTCTTCATCCTTCACAGTTAAAAATTTTTCTAAAGTAGTAACCTAACCAAATATTTTCATTGGCTTCCTATCAGTATTATAGTAAAGTCCCTATTTCTCAACTTGACATGGAAGGCCCTTTATGTGTGACTGCTCACCATTAATGTTCTGAACCTTGGATCATAAATGAAGCTAATGCTCATTAGGGACTTGAAAAATTGCCCTGACATGATCCATGCCAAGTGCTTCTCTGGTGCCTGGAACCTACTGAGTGCTCAGAAGCTGTTAGCTGTTATTCCTGTCATTATTGCCCTTTCATATTGATTATTTCCCCAACCTCCCCATCCCCAACATACATCTCACTCTTGCAACAGTGAGGTAACTTTCTCTTCCCTAACATGTCATCCGTTTTCATGCTGTGCCTTCGTATTGTGTCTTTTCTGCCTGGATTTCTAGTTACAGTGCTTCATGTCTAGAATTTAGGGTTGATAGCCAGTCCTCCCACTGCATTCTCCCATTGCTCTTACTGTAGACACCTGCTGTTTGCCATTTCCATATTTGTCAATGTCTGTCCTAGTAGACTGTGAGCATGTTAAGGCCAGTCTCATGTTTTGTCTCTGTATGCTTAGATCCCTGGTAGTTGGGATGGTGAAGGCCATGTAGTACTGACATGGGGAATGCCTGTTTAATGTAGCATTACTTTTATTGTTTGTTTTTGTGTTCTTTTTCATTATAGTGCATTACACTGGACAGTGTAAATTTTTACACTTTAGTTTTATTTCACATGAAAGTTTAATCGAGCAGTTTTTCATATATACCAGTAGATAAGTATTTCTATATTTTGATACAAGTTTTGCCTTCTTTATTAAATATGTACTGAACTTCGTGGAAACTCTTGTGTGTAGCTATGTGATTAGCTGTTCATGGAGAACAGGTGCAATGTGATTCAGAGGTCTCCTTGAAAGTATTTATTACATACATGGCTTATTTCTTTCTGACTTTTAGAAACAAAAGCAGCTATTGGGCATTGGAAAAAACATGATTTTAGGCTGAATAAAAGTGTTGCCCTATTTCAAATGACATTTTAGGTGATAGTGGGTGATAAGGAAATGCAAGGAGACTTCTGGGAGAAAGAAAATTGAATGAAGACATGTTAACATTATTTTCACTAAATAATTGCAGCTTTAATGAGCATTTCTAACTTTGAAAAAATGAGAGAGAAAGCAAACTCCATGTCATTTAGACATGAATCTCAGTCTCTTTAACTGATGTTAGGAGAGGAAAAACTTTATTCAAATTATAAATTAATAACTACCAAAAATTTGTAGGTCAGACATGACTCAAAAAATGATCATGCTGTTGACACTAAGGGGTATAATAGAAATGCTCACAGAAGGATTTTTCTTAAAAAACTCTCATTAATTCCCTCAGTAGAATTTAAATATTAGGATACTCTTGGTTCATGTGCAGAAAAAAAAATGCCCATCATTCAGAGGTGACTTTTTCACCTTTAAAATTGGTGGCAAGTGTGCCTGGGTGGCTTAGTCCTTAAGTATCTGCCATCAGCTCAGGTCATGATCTCAGGGTCCTGGGATTGAGCCCTGCTTCAGGCTCCCTGCTCCACGGGAAGCCTACTTCTCCCTCTCCCACTTCCCCTGGTTATGTTCCCTCTCTTGCTGTGTCTCTCTCTATATCTCTCAGATTAAATAAATGAATAAATAAATATAAATAAAATTGGCAAATTTCCTTTTTTCTAATTAAGATTAGCTTTTTTATTTGTTACTGTGGTTGCATTTTTCTCCCCCTTTTTTTTTTTTTTTAAAGATTTTACTTATTTATTCAACAGAGAGAGAGATCCTAAGTGGGCAGAGAGGCAGGCAGAGAGAGAGGAGGAAACAGGCTCCCTGCTGAGCAGAGAGCCCATGTCCCAGGACCCTGAGATTATGACCTGAGCCTAAGGTAGAAGCTTAACCCACTGAGCCACCAAGGCACCCTCCCCTATCTTTGACATTAGAAATCATCACTTCTGATGTTGGAGTGACTTTGGAAGAAATAACTTCAGTGTTATTAAAGAGTAAGAGTACTGTCTGTGAAATCTAGAGTAGCATTGGGTCAATGCCATTAGGCTCATGGCTTGTGTCCGGCCGTGGTAGCATTCATGACACAGTAGCACTGGCAGTCTTCACTTATTCCAGTTCCTGTGTGGACACAATGTGATTATTTCCTCAGTTCTCTTACCACCTGATCCTTGCAAGGAAGCATGCCAGCAGAGCTCTTGCCAATAACATGCTTTTGTGCTCAGTAAATCAGTTTATCTCTGGGTCTTTTAATGCGTGGTGCATAGTTTACAGGGTCCTGAGAACATTTGGTTGCACTGCAGAAAATGTTTTCTCAAGAGAATTCCAGTTATGCTTAGGAAGTAAATAGCTTGCTGTCCTTTATAAAGTTATTTAAACTTGTAAAATATGGTTTTAAACCTAGTACAGACTGTATGTATAGTTTTGTAATTGCAACTTGAAATTTTTTCTCCTTGTCTTCTTTACTCAGAATTCGTAACATGAGTTTATCTCTGTTAACCTGATTTATTATCTGCTCTGAATGTAAGGTGTAATCCTCATCAGCTAAATATTGAAAGTAGTTGTATATGGTGAAGGTTTTGCTGAGGTTTGGGTCAGGTAACAATTATGGAAATAGATTAGCAAAAACTCAGGAGCACTGTGTACTGAAAAAAATGAATTCCAAGATTTTTGCATCACTGATGGTTAGGGAATTAATGCATAACCTGTTTGCTTTTAATAGAAGCCATTATTCTATAAAGTAGAAAACTTACTATTTACATATTTGTTACTGCTGATATTTAATTGTATATCTGGATACAAATGGATGAGCTTAGAAATAAAGTGTATCCTTGAGTACGTAAATCCGTGTGATCATATATGCATTATTGCCTATACATAATGTCCCAGTCTGTGCATTTGTATTGATATTTCTGCTCTATAATATATCAAGTATTTTCAAGTAGGATGGAGTAGATTCTTGTTTTTCAGTTTCTGTTCAAAAAGGTTGTGGAATTTTAAGAAATGGGTAGAGATTTTTATTATTCTCTTACTTTGGATCTTTTTGTTTTTGCTGTGGTTTCCATGATTCATCCTAGGAGTGTTGGTTTTGTCTTCAGTAGAAATGCTAGTGAAAATTCTCATGACTAATGCTTCTTCTTCATAAGCCCTTCTCACTATCAAGATGGCTGACATACATTGAAATAAAGTTGATTTGAAATGGGTCAGTTTTCCTTCTAATACTTGCTTTGGTTATGGCTCTAATCTCAAATTGTCACCATAATAAAATCACTTTATTAACTAATTTTTATGATGATAAAAATAATGCTCGTTATTTGTACAGTGCTTGGAAAATGTTGATCATTAATAGAAAATTATTGAAGTCATGTTTGCGATGTTACGATAGCTATCTTTTACTTAGCACTTATTGTGTGGTTGAAGCTGTTTCCATGAATTACTTCACTAAATTGGTGTCAGGCTAGTAAATGATGGCCCTGAGATTAGAATGCAGATCTGTGAGACTCCAAAGTCTACTCTTATCTGCTGTACTACTGTTCTATACTATATTGTTTTCTATGTCATGCATAATAACTTACCCCCCCCCACACACACACATACATACTCACATACTCCCATCCACTCTCTACCTTTCATGTATGCTGCTATATTGCTTTGAACATAGTACCTAAAGACCTGTTTCCTCATATATCCATTGAGTATAATAATTACATCTACCTCACTCCAAGGAGTAAACAGCTATTATTCACAAAGCAGTTAGAAAAACACCAGATGCATGTTAAGTACTTGATAATTATTTGTTAATATTTTATCATTATAAAGAATAACTCCTTTTAAAAATTATTTTGTTATTTTTCATTCATGATTACATGGCACAGATAACAGTTTTATTAGAAAGTCAGGGTTTTTAACCTCATTATGGTATAAGAAGCATGCATTGCCTGAGTGCGTTAAACATTTCTTTAGACTAGAACGAAAAAGAATGCTTTGGATGAAGGATTTGAAATAGGAGATGAAAACATGGAAAAGAGAAAAAAATAAAATCAGAGGAAAACAGAGCTAAATAATTGGTATAAGAACAAATACTCCAAATAAAGTGTCATCAGGTATTATCTAGGCCCTCTTGGTCCATTGCTATAGGCATAATTGGCATTGTTGACTCTGATCTAGCATGATTGTATGGAAATATTCATTTTTAACATATTTAGTCTGAATTTGCTTTGGAACATTGGCATTTTGCCTTGTTTGAAGGGAGATCTTGAAATGTTATTGAACTGAGCCCTTCAGGCATGCTAAACTCCACCACAAAATATATGATACATTACTGCTCACCAGCAATCCATGGTTTATATACAGTCATTGGTGAAAGTCTGGCAACTAACAAAGATCATTAGTGCAGCAACCATTTTCACCTTATACTTTGGCAGTTGAATGAGAAGATTTAGGACTCCAGTGGATGCCAGCCCTAAATTCATTTTTGTAACAGATTCTTGAGTCTGGGTTTATTGAAGCATGAACTCCTCAGGTTTTATCCTGGCAACAAAAGATATGTGGAAAATAAAATAGTCATAAAAATGACTGAAACATTCATAAAATTGCTAGTAGGAAAGTAAGGACTTCAGCTTAATATATGTCCTCTTTACAATTTCAGTAAAATGTCATCTTTATAACTTTTCTGACTTTTTATATGTGGAGTCGGTTTAAGTCTACTCCCTATTTACATAAATTATATGAGAAGTTATCTGAAATTCTTTTTCATGATAAATATGAATGTGGTCTATATTGAAGCATTTGTGTCCCAGATGTAAAATAGTTTGTATGTCACAAGGAAGTCCAATATAGAACTTTTATGTGTTTTGTGAGAAATTACTGTGCATTTTAACTCTGTCTTCTTTGGAATTTCTTGCACAAGTATGTTAACTGTGTGTCATAGATTTGTAAAGTACCTAAGATATTGTTTTATATTAAATAAAGTGAAACATTCGTTTACTTAACAAATATCTACCAAGAAGATATCAACTGCTGGTCACTCTGCGAGTACTAGAGAAACCACGAAAACCAAGACATTTGAAATCTGTTTTGTATGCTGTTCACAGTTTGTTTGGGGACATTTAAAACAAAGAAACATTGTGATAAATGCTCTGAAGGAAATGATGAACTTTCTCAGATAATGGATTAAAGGGATTGCAATGATTTTTTAAGAAATTCCTCTCCCAAGAGATCCCATTTAGTCTCAGACTTTATATTAGTCAAGATGGTGTAGGTAATGCTGCTCTAACAACCAACCGTAAAAATCTCTGTGGTTTGTCCACGTAACTGAACAGAGGTTACTTTTCCCTTGCATAATCAAGTAACCAGTATGAGTTGTTGGAGTTTTGTTTGTCATTGTTACTCAGACATTCAGAGTGAAGGAGACTCCCTCTCAACACATGCCTCCCTAGTCACCAAAGCAAAAGAAGGATGATATAATTACTTGTACACTGGCCTTTAAAAGCTTTTGCCTGGAAATGTCATCTGTTCTCATATGATTAGCCACAAAAAGTTATAGGACATGGCTATATGTAATTTTAAAGAAGGCAGTCATGTACAGTTTTCCATGTGTCTGAAAATAAAGAGAAAAATGGCTTTTGATTAACAGCACTAATGACTTGCACAGGCCTGAAGGATGAGAAGGAACCAGCTGTTTTCAGAGTTGGAGGAATAAAGTTCTTGGTAAAGGAGACTGAATAGGGAAACGCCCTAAGCTAAGGGAGAGGTGAGTTTGCTTTGCAGACATTAAAGAACAATGGAACTGGAATGTTGTGAATAATAATTTCTTATACAATTAAATATTGCTTAGGAAAGTCATTGTTTTGAATTATTTTCTGTCTTCCATTGAAATTATTAATGTGTTAATTATGACCAATATTTTGGAAATATTTTCTAATTATAATTTAATTTTTTAAGTCATTGTCAATGGAGTTATCTTTAGATGATCAAAGTTCTCATGTTGTACTCCATTGATGGTAGCGGTGAGACTGTTGGAGTAAGGCATGATATGTGAATTTTTCTTTAGAGGACTTTGCTGTAACGTTAGGACTTCTGCATTCATAAAAACAATGGTATTTTATTTCTACTGTGATTTGACTTGTTGCTGACAGCTCTTTGAAGAGTAAAGTCTAACGATTAAAATCACAGAGTAGAAGAAGATAGGACAGATACATAGCACATTCTAACCCCCAAGTTATTTTTATATGGAGTATTAGGGAGATAGGTTTGATCTCTTGCAGTTAAATAAACTCTACAAAATATCTCTAAATAAATTCCATACTGAAATGTTAGGTTTGATTTAGACCTAGAAAATAAGATGGAATTCCCCCTGATAGCTTAGTTGTGTAGGAATGCTCTGTTCTTAATTAAGTGATCTTTTTAAGTATAATACTTGGGGTAATTTTTAAAGTCTGGAATATAACAAAAGACATTTCAAGAAATCTTTCATGTGCCTACCACCAAATGAAAAGTAGCTTTTAAAAATTTGCTTCAGATAATTCCTTGTTCTCTTTCCCTTTTTTAAGACACAGAACTTTACAGATAAAATTTAAATTCCGCATATTCTTTTCATCCCTCCTTTCCTTTCCTTTTCCAAAAGTAACTACTGTCACGAACTTATAGTATATTTAGTCTGTGTTCCTTAAGTACTTACTACTTTCAGTGTTTCCATAAATAATATATGCCATTTATATTTTTAACGAACATATATATTCTATTTTTAATGAACATAAATATTACCAGTCTCTCTGTTTTCTCCAACTTTTCATTCAACATTGTTTTGGAGGCGTTTTTTTGATACATATGGAACTAGTTATTCATTTTAACTACTGTGAAATATTACATTGCATAAATGGGAAACAATTTATCTTGCCCATTCTTTTACTGATAGACATTAAGATTCTTTCTCTTTTGTACCACTGAAAAAGTGCTGTGATGAATTTCCTCTATAATGTCTCCTCATGCATATGCGCAAGAGTTTCTATTGAATGAACGGGATTGTACATAAGCACCTTCACCTTATGAGGTATTTTTAGATTGCTTTCCAAAAGAATCGCTTGACCATGAACAGAATGAGTTAGTTCAGTGTTAACAGAATGAGAAGTAGGCTTGCATGGACTGCCACTCACTAGCTCATTGACTTTGGGATATTACCTGAGCTCTTTGTGCTCATTTTCCTTGTGTAAAATGAGGGTAATAGTAGTCATGCCTGATAAGGTTTTTCTGATGACTAAATGACATAAAATATGTAAAGTGCTCTCCTCGCAGATGACATGACACTTTATATGGAAAACCTGAAAGACTCCACCCCCAAACTACTAGAACTCATTCAGCAATTCAGTAATGTGGCAGGATACAAAATGAATGCCCAGAAATCAGTTGTGTTCTTATATACTAATAGCGAAAATAGAGAAAGGGAAATCAGAGAATCAATTCCATTTACTATAGCACCAAAAACCATAAGATACCTGGAATAAACCTTACCAAAGAGATAAAGGATCTGTACTCAAGGAACCACAGAGCACTCATGAAAGAAATTGAAGAAGACACAAAAAGATGGAAAAGCATTCCATGCTCATGGATTGGAAGAATAAACATTGTTAAAATGTCTGTACTGCCCAGAGCAATCTATACTTTCAATGCCACTGTGATCAAAACTCCACCATCATTTTTCAAAGTGCTAGAGCAATCCTAAAATTTGTATGGAACCAGAAAGGACCCTGAATTGCAAAGGAAATGTTGAAAAAGAAAAAACAAAGCTGGGGGGCATCACATTACCTGATTTCAAGCTTTATTACAAAGTTATGATCACCAAGACAGCATGGTACTGGCACAAAAACAGACACATAGACCAATGGAACAAAGTAGACAGTCCAGATATGGACCCTCAACTCTATGGTCAAATAGTCTTTGACAAAGCAGGAAAAAATATCCAATGGGAAAAAGACAGTCTGACCAATAAATGGTGCTGGGAAAATTGGACAGCTGTCTATACAAGAATGAAACCCGACCATTCTCTTACACTGTACACAAAGATAAACTCAAAATGGATGAAAGACCTCAACATAAGGAAGGAATCTTTAAAAATCCTAGAGGATAACATAGGTAGTAACCTCTTCGACATCGGCCACAGAAGCTTCTTTCAAGATACTTCTCCAAAGGCAAAGGAAATAAAAGTGAAAATGAACTTTTGGGACTTCACCAAAATAGAAAGCTTCTGTAGAGCAATGGAAACAACAAAACAAGGAGGCAGCCCATGGAATAGGAGAAGACATTCGCAAAGGACACTGTAGGCAAAGGGCTGATATCCAAGATCTATAAAGAACTCAAACTCAACACCCCAAAAAAAGATGATCACATCAAAAAATGGGCAGAAGACATGAACAGACACTTCTCCATAGAAGACATACAAATGGCCAACAGACAAATGAAAAAATGTTCATTATTAGCCATCAGGGAAATTCAAATCAAAACCACATTGAGATACCACCTTATACCAGTTAGAACAGCCAAAATTAACAGGACAGGAAACAACAAGTGTTGGAGAGGATGTGGAGAAATGAATACCGAACCTTTTATCATCATGGACGAGAGTAGAGGAGAAATAAGCCAAGCAGAGAAAGTCAATTATCATATGGTTTCACTTACTTGTGGAACGTAAGGAGTGACATAGAGGAGATTAAGAGAAAGAAAGGAAATGTGAACTGGGGTAAATCAGAGAGGGAGACAAAGCATTAGAGACTGCAGACTCTTGAGAAACAAACTGAAGGTTTTATAAGGGAGGGGGGTGGGGGCATGGGTGAGCCTGGTGGTGGGTATTGAGGAGGGCACGTATTGCATGGAGCACTGGTGTGGTGCATAAACAATGAATCTTGGAACACTGAAAAAGTAAAGCAAAATTATTTTTAAAAATACATGAAGTGCTTAGAACAGTGCTTGCAATCTATTTTTTGGCTTGTCTGATGTATATCCAATGATACTTCATTGTTTTAATTTTGTTTCTCTGAGGTAAAAAAAAGTTAGTTTTGTTTATGAAATATGTGAATCATTTTAACTCACTTCCATGAACTATTTTTGAATATACTTTTTATTTTTATACAGGTATTTGTCTTGTTCATTTGTCTGCATCAATATATTCTGTTATTCTTTGTGTCATGAGTGTATATACCTTATACCTATGTGTATATATATAAAAGCATCATAAACAACGTATACATGTATATATCCATATATATATGTATGTATTTCTATGGAGCTTTCTCTTAGACTGTTTGCCTTTGAAGTTTGGGTTATGGTGATTTTTCTTATATAGAAGATTTTAGTTTTAATTCCTTTTTAGTACTTGTTCACTTATGATTTCTGCTTAAAAAATATCTAATTTCTAAGTATGTTAAACTATTTAATATTCTTTGTCTGCCTAATGCCTAAAGAGCAATAACTTAAAAGAACGTATAGTAACAGGGAACATGAATAAGAATGAATATTTTTGAGTATGAATGATTTAACAGTATGTTAAAAATAAAGCTGTAATTCAATGAAAATCTGAAAAACATAGAATGAACTTCTACATTTAACAGTTACTTTTTCTGCCACCTTTATGCCTTTGCCATTCCATACAAGGTTCGTTTTGTGGGGGTATGTTAGACAGCCCAATCGCTCGTAGGCTTCTCTCGCATATGTGGTGGAAAATGTTACGTCATAGCATTCAAGTTAGACACGATAGCAGAATTGAAATCCTATTAAGTAGCCTCTACTGGCAACCAGATTCATCTACTCTATTAGGAGGATTACGTTATTGATGGGAATTACTGTATACTTTCAAATTTTTCCCAGCTATTACCATTTAAAGTAAAATGTTTTGAGAATCATCAATTCATACTAAATATTTAAATTTCCTGATTTTTTTCCCCCAGGAAACTCATTTTTCAATGCTTGGAATATTTTCATGAGTTAAAATCATCATATTTTATGTATTCCATGGACTTACCTGTCTTGAGTTCTTCATTAAACCTTTAATATAGGATTAATTAAAATTCAGGGGCACCTGAGTGGCTCAGTCAATTAAGCATCTCCCTTTGGCTTGGGTCATGATCCCAAGGTCCTGGGATTGAGCCTTGTATCGGGCTCCCTGCTCAGCAGGGAAACCTGCTTCTCCCTCTGCCCCTGTTTGTGCTCTCTCTCTGTCTCTCTGTCAAATGAATAAAATCGTAGAAAGAAAAAAAAAAGAGTTAGTGAAAATTCAGAACTTGGAAATGAGCAGACTTGAAGCATTCTCCAAATGTGCTGCTGCTCCCAATGGAACACATTGCTCTGGGACTGTCAGCTTCGTTCCAGTTAGAGTTAGAGTCAGAGTCAGCCCATCCAGGCAGTTTCCTTTCTTTTCTTTTCTTTTTTTTTTTTTTTAAGATTTTATTTATTTATATGAGAGAGAGAGAGAGAGCATGAGCAGGGGGAGAAGCAGAAAGAAAGGGAAAAAACAGACTCCCTGCTGAGCAGGGAGCAGATCAGAACTGGATCCAATAAGTCAGGATCATGATCTGAGCCAATGGCAGATACTTAACTGACTGAGCCACCCAGATGCCCCCATCCAGGCAGTTTTTTAGAAGGCTAAATCTCATTTTCAGTTAATTTGCATTTTCTCCATAATTTGCTGAATGTCGCCTTTTAAAAGATGCTTTTTATTTATAAATGTCAACCCTAAATCACTGCGGTCCATCTGACTTCTTATTCATATCTTTTAGAAACATATGGCTGGTCTTAACCTAGCAAGTTGGTATGAAGAGGCAAAGGCAGGTTTTCACATGATAATGATTACAGGGAGTCTTTACTATAACAAATATGTGTACCTTGGTTAAGCCTCATTTAAAAATCATAATTTGTATTTGCAGGTGACCTGGGAAAGATGAAAATATTGGGTCTGCAGTGCAGAATATTCTTTTAAAGATTGATTTGAGGGAGAGAGAACATGGTGAGGAGGGGCAAAGAGGCAGAGTCCCAAGCAGACCACACACTGAGCAAGAAGCCTGACTCAAGATGCTCCATCTCACAACCCTAGTATCTCTCCTGAGACAAAACCAAGCGTAAGATGCTTAATTGTGCCATCCACACACCTCCAGGATATTTTAATATATTTTAGTATTCTAAAATTCTAATCAGATCTAGACACAGGTGCAAAGAGTGATGGCTGCTTATGAATTTCATTCCCTGCCTAGAAGAGCATAAATGGAAAAGTTACATTAGAGTCCTTAAATTTTAGCTAACATTTTAAAACTCCATTCAAAATTTCCACTGTGAATAGGATGCTACCTGTTACCAGCTGGGGTCTTGGTTACAGAAACACACACATACGAACCAACCAAATCTGACTCACTGAATTAAAAATAGTAGCAGAAGTAATAGAAGGGCATTGGGTAGATGTAGAATCGATAGGTTGTATAGACAAGCAAGTTTGGAAAATAGGTAAGAGCCAGCAGAAGCTGCCAGCATAAAATTCAGCCAAGGTGTTGGCTTATTATTTCCTAGTTAGTCCTTAGCTGTCTCTATTGTCTTCTTGCTGCTGAGAAAAAATTCTGTAAGTGTGGGTCCACATCACTTCCTCTCTGCCCCAAAACTAACACAATGCAGATTTGTCCTAAATGAGAAATAGGGTTTGGATGCAAGACAGGTGAAGTATATTAACATTGTATTTGCGTGGATCAGAATGTATTTTGACCATGATTTTCATGGACTCTATAAATCATTCTTTTGGGAGTCAAGGTGTAGAATGAGACAATATTGAACACGATGACAGCAGTCCTGTGGATCTCAACTGCTCAAACTCATAAGTAATTAAAGTAGAACCTTTTGGTTCTACTTTGGTCAGTTGAGTCGACCCTCAAAATGTATGACTAATTAAGAAAACCCGTGTGGAATGTCTTTTTTCCTGTCTATAAGTTAAAACTGGCGTAATTTAGTTACCCAGAAACTGGAATAATTTTGTTTACTGATTAGAACTAGGAGAGGCACAAGCCTTATACACCAAAAAAAGACCATATGAAATGTTTGAGTAAATTTCTGTAGAAACTCAAGTTTGAGAAAATGTCAAGTTTGATTTTCTTTGCTAATAAGAGACAGGAGATACAAATAGACAACATAAAATAATAGGAAAATAATATTCTAAATTTTGAAGGCAATCAGAGACACGTACTCTCAACCTCACCAACGTCTGGTTGGAAATTTTGAAATTTACTTAAGCATTAGGATGTTTTTATATACCTGGAATGTTAGCAAAGTTTAGAAACATGTGGACATTTAACTGGGATTTCCTTTGATGTTCATCATTAGGCAGTCAGAGCCTCTCTCTTAAGCCCAGAGACTGACAATCTCAAGGTATTTCGTGCCATCATTCCTCCCCACCAAGGGCCTGCTCTCTGTGGCACGAGGCATTGTCTCTTGGCAAGGGGATTGAGGCTGTGGGTATAAATAGATAATCTGAAAACCAGATAATGTCACGGCTAATCACAAATGTATGATAGTGCTTTTATTGCCAGAGCACTACGGCTGGAATGGAGGCGAAGAATCATGAATCAAAAAGGGTGCTCTATTTTACACACTACGTAAATGGATAAACGTTGTGCTTTTATATTTGTCCATTGTACTTCCTGGTGAGGTAGAGAGGGAGGTATTTTGTTTTTTTGTTTTTTTGTTTTTTCACTGAGTAAATGATGTGGGTCTGGTATTTCTCTTTGCAAAATAATTTATTTCTGGCTGCACAGTATTAATTTTCAGGCTGTGAAACCTGGCTTTGATTCCAAACAGATCTTTGGGAAAGATGGAGCTTGAATAATAGAGAAAATAACTCTGTAAGGAAGTATATTATTTCTTGGAAGGATCTTGGAATCCATTTAAGTAGTTTCTTCCAGCTTTTGCATCCAAGAAAATTGTATCCATTTATAATTATGAGGAACAAAGCTACAGTGAGGTTTATTGCAGGTTTTTCTGCTTTGTTCATCTTTTACCTCGCTGTGGCACTGTAATGACCACGATGAAATCAAGCTTAGGAAAGTGTGCTCTAAACTTGAAAGAGCATTTAGTGAAAGCCAGGCACTGTGCTTTGAAGTTTTTATCTTGTGACATGATCACATCCACATCATCAGCTATAGGTAAAGTTCTCTTATTATACTTATTTCACAAATAAGGAAGCTGAATGAGAGGAACTTATTCAAGACTCTAGGCGAGTAGTTTGTGAAGTTACGTTCTGATTGTGACTCTAGAGCTGTCTGCCTGCAATCCTGTGCTCCCGTCACTATGCTGAGTGCTTTTATATGATAGTTTACTTCTGAATAGGATAGTTTACTTCTGAAGGTTTTCAGATAGAAGATAAACTACCTTGAAAATCTCCATACTATGTGGGGTGAATATAGATACCTCATCTCAGTATTGTCAGTAGCTTTAAAAAGAAATTCTAAATGAAACAAGATGGTACTGGGGAGGGAGACAAACCATAAGAGACTCTTAACCTCAGGAAACAAACTGAAGGTTGCTGGGAGGTGCGAGGGAGTTATAGGTTGTCTGGGTTATGGGAAAAAAATTAAAAAAAAACAAACCATAAGGTCTGGTTCAACCACATAATAAAAGAAAAAAAAATTTGAGAAAGCAATTGTGTGAATCTTTATCGCATCTTTTTATTTCCTGGTTTGGTCACTTAACTGTCTTGTGACTTTGGGCAGGTTACCTTAGTTACTTCATCTAAAATGAACATAATGTTAGTACCTGTGTCATGATTTAGTTTTGATGTTCAGAAAAGTAAAAATTGGGGAGCCTGGGTGGCTCAGTCATTAAACATCTGCCTTCGCCTCAGGTCATGGTCCCAAGGTCCTGTATCTGGCTCCCTGCTGAGCAGGAAGCCTGCTTCTCCCTCTCCCACTCCCCCGGCTTGTATTCCCTCTCTCAATGTGTCTCTATGTCAAATAAATAAAATCTTAAAAAAAAGACAAGTAAAAATTTATAGTAGTAATATAATCATACTCTGTCTCTTTCTCTATATACCTGTCACTGTTTCCTCTGTTTTGTTTTACTGGCAAAACCCTACACAGGAATATGGGACCATGTGCTTTGTTTTCTGTCCCCAGTTATGGGTCATCCCATTTTAGGTCCTAGTAAAATAGATGCGTTGTTTGATGTATAGAAGAATAACAGAACAACCTCTGAACTTTTATCATTTAAGTATTCTGAATGCTATTAGTCATCTAGACAATAGTTTGGCAACTGCTAAGGAAGTTTGAGTGCTACAGTCATGTCACAAATTTCTAAAGTTCTCTGTGATATTTATGGCGGTAGTGATGTCACCTGGAGGAAAGCCAGTTACACAAAAGATACCATTTTATTAAATCTATTTCAGGCAGCCATGTTTGAGGGTATGACGAGGGACCATCTGCTGATAAGTTAGATAAGTGTTTGCCAAAATGTATTTCATCCCACACTAGTTTTGAGGAATGCTATTGAATAAAAACATTTAATAAGTGAATAAATTTTGAATACTGTCTATGATAGTCTCTCTTGGCATTTTATAACACACATAAATACATTAAGGGCTCCTGAAAGTCTTGTAGTTTCACACACAGACACACATACATATGGGCACATGCACACACGTATTCTGTCCTTGTTCAACTCTAGTCTATTTGACCACAGAATCCCTCTTTGCCATAATACTTTAACTATTCCCTGAAACTGGTGTCTCATTGACCTCATTTTGGGAAATACTGAGTTAGACCAGACTTCTGGATCTCAGCTCAGCAATTTTGTCATGAAAAGTCCTTGACAACCCCAGATGCTATCAGTTACAAGCAGCTCATTACCATTTTTTGTGGAGTATTTCAAGAGAGTAAGTCAGGAGGCCTAAGCTGTTAATCAGATGAGCTTTTGACTTGGGGCCAGTTGTAGGAACAGTCTGGACTTATTTCCTCCTCTTTTAATCACATGATCTGATCAAGTTGTCTCAAAAGGTTTTTACATCTAAAAGTTACTACTGAAAACAAATTTTAAATAATACATTAAAGTGCTCAGAATGCGTTTGTATGCATCATCTAGTATGACCATGATACCTTTTGGGAAGTAAGCAGTAAAGCCCAGCAACTGCCTACACTGCAGATTATTTGGAGGTTTACTAAACAGTAAAGATTTCATGTTCTGTAGATACTGACTGGCTTCGTGGACACTTAGCATTGTCTGTATCTCATCCCAGCACTGCAGCCTCTCCCAGTGTTAAGTGATACTTGTCTGGAGTCCCCCTACTTAGAGAACAGAAGCTAAGCTGCTGTGATTTGAAATAGATTGGGCTGCGAAGCCATGGAGTGTCTGCTGAAACAGAATTCCCATAGGTGAGAAGTATTCGCACACTAAAATAGTAGAAAGTGCAAATCCAGACAGACATGCAAGCCATCTGAAACCTGGTGGCTTCCTTTGGAGACATATCAAAGTGCCAATGAAGCATTTAATAAGCTAAACTTCATTTATTGGCTGAATAAAAGGGTTATGATCCTAAAGCAAAGGAAAGAATAAATGTCTGCAGAAAAGGGCATTTAAGGCAGAGCAAAACCAATGATAAAACACAAAAACTGCTCCTATACATATTACATATACTATTGTCAGTGCTACTGGGAGGAGGCAGAGTATGGTGGTTGAGATCATGGTTTTTGGTGTCAGATATGTTTGTCATTTAAATTCTGGCTTTGGGCAATTTTATTTAACTTCTCTGCCTACTGTCATCATATCTAAAGGAAAGCTGTTAATGCCAACCAAATGAAATTGCTGTACTGGTAACCTTGTACCTCATGGAGATAATGCATGGTGCAAACCTCTTATAAAGAACTCTTGTCTCAATACCAGGCACTTTCTCATTCCCCACTTCCCCATGGTGTTGAAGACCACCACTCAAGTGTGCATTGATAGAACTTTCTGGGATGGGTGGAAATACTCCCTGTGCTGCCAGTACAGTAGCCACTAACCACATGTGGCTCTCGGGCACTTGCCATGTGGCTAGTGTGATTAGGAACTGCATGTTTATTTTATTTAATTTAAATTTAAACTTTAAATTTAGAAAGCCACATGTGGCTAGTGGCTGCTGTTTTGGACAGCACAGCTATAGATTACAACAAACCACATTGGTGTGAAATTTTATAACTGCTACAATTTCTCTAAAATACTGAATTTCATGTCACAGATTGGACAGTTGTTGGTTGTGATCCTTTTAATAGAAAAGCACATGGTGTTCTTTTCTAGTGAATGTAACCAACCTCATTACCTAGAATCCATCCACACAAGGAGCTGTTGTTGAATTCCACTCTTTCTGATATTGATTATTGATACTTCTACTTTATTTCATTTGTGATTCTCTTGATTTTCTTTGTTCCCTCTATATTCTTATTTCTTTTACATTTCATTTTGACAATTTTCTTGTAGACAGAGTAGAAGCAAATTTTTAAATTTTAGTCAGATCCACAAATTATTTGATTAGAAACTAAGCATAGTTAGACATTTATTGTGATTTCTATATATATGATTTAGTCACATCATTTTATGTATGTCATTATGTGATTTTTCTCTTTAAATCTGTTATTTTTAGTGCTAATCAATTATTTTTGATGCCTCTATTTTCATTACCTTTCTTCCTTGATTTAAGAAATGCTATTTTTATCAAACTAGTGATTACCTTCTTGTCTTTCACCATTATATTGAAGCCTTATTACTCTCTTAAGGCTTTTGTACAGTAAGGAAAGTAAAAAATACCTGTTCCTCTTACCCCAAAACATTTTACTTGTTTACATCTCCCAGTCCTGCATGAAGTTCTTAGGAATAATCCATTTCCAGGTCCTCATTATAATAAATACCCTTCTACACCCTCCCAGTTCTTGACATTATTTCAGGCTGTTACTAAGTTCTGTCTTATCATATAACTTTTATTTGACAAACCCTTTCTCAAAAATTACAAGTTAATAGCCTGTAGATGTTTTTTCTCTGTATTTTAACTCCCCATACCACATAGGATAAAACTAATACCAGGTTCTTTCATCATCTTTGTAGATAGCCTTCCCTCCCCACACCCCCTGGAAAAGAAGAGGTAGTTTTTCCTTTTAATCTAAAGTTGAGAAATTCAGAGATTTCATGAGGTTCTTTGGAGTATGTCTTTTTTTTTTTTTTATCCCTCATTATTCTTGTCTGTGACACCATGAGCCATTTTAAGCCAGAGGTGGAAACTACTTTTTTTTATCAAAGCTTTGGGAATTTTTTCCTATGGTTTCTTTATTCTGTTTTTGTTTATGTTTAATTTTGGAATTCATAGTATATACATTCCGGTTTCTAGTCTCTGTCCTTGAGGTCTAATCTTGTATCTACGGTATTAATTTTTTAAAAATTTTGCTGTTGTAAGGTACTTTTTCATCTGATCTTGTAAACAACTAATTTACCTTGAAGCAGTGAATATTGTTTTTCTGTTCTTTTATTGAGTCTGAATTTTGAAAGGGTTTACTTTCCTGAACCAAAGAAAGACTTTAGTCCTTTTATTTGTGTTGATCTGTCCATGAAATAAGTTCTCCTACTCCCCATACTGGTCAGGCTTCATGGGATTCTCAGCAGTTGAGAACTTGGTTATTTAAGATATGTTCATCTTTATTTTACTGAGCTGGTACTCCTACTCCCCATACTGGTCGGGCTTCATGGGATTATCAGCAATTGAGAACTTGGTTATTTAAGATATGTTCATTTTTATTTTGCTGAGCTAGTATAGTAGTACTGTGACCTTTCTGTGAAATGAGCTCTTGAGCCTCTCCTGGTGCTTATGTATGAGCCTCCAGCCAGAGTACCTGGAATGGCCCCCTTCGTGAGTGTACACCACCGCCCATGCTGGACCACCAATGCCATCAAGATCTGTTGATCACCTGCTCTTCTTTATGCAGCAAGTTACAGGCAAGGCCTCCCCGTTTGCAAGTCAGGTGGGCCTATTGACAAATGCTACCCATGTCCTCTTAGAAGGCCATATGATCAATGGTCTTCCTTGTTCTTTAGCATTTCCTTAAAACTCCCAAATGATTAAAACCCCAGTTATGAAACACATGGCATTCACTCTTTCCTCAGGAGAAATCCCATCCTCTCCAGTTAGATGTCACGCTAGAAGTTGTTTGTCAGGACAGAATCACAAAACAGGTAGTGTGTCTTCTTTCCTGGGATGAGTGTGATTTGTTAGGTTTGATTGACTCAGTAATGTGCCCATGGCTGCTTAAATTGCTCAGGAGGAATTGATGTAAGTACAAATTTCAATGAGAAAACAGCATGTTGAATCCATACTACTGTATAAAGGCTGTTAGCAAGTTCTGCTTAAGATTTTATTCCCTGCCACTATAATTGAGTCTGGTGTCTTCCTCGTTTGTTTGAATCAGGGGATAAATCAGATCTGTTCCAGTGCTGGTTTCCCTTGATTTTGTATCTGACTTTATTGATAATAGATAAATATTTTGTGAGCACATGCCACTTACTCCCGAAACCTTCCATGTCTGAAAAACTGTACTATATGTTTTTCTTAGACATCTTAAAATTGGGTATTTGGGGGATTTGACTTGCAAATGATTCATCTTTTGTGTTAATCATTTATGTCTTTGGCCCCTTTATTACTCATGATAAAATATTTTTGTCTCTAAGTTTTTTCTTTAAAAGTGACTATCTTTCTGCTTAAATAATCATTTTAGTTTTTAATCTTCAGCTTTTTTGTGGTTATGTGTAAAGTAAGGTAATTGGTTGTGTTCTTGGGAAAGTCCACTTTCAGTTTATAGGCCATGAATTTTAGGACCACAGCTTTGATAGCCTTCATCCTTATGAAACATGACATCAAAGATAGCAATTTTGTTTGCATCATTGGCCAGCACCTAATTATCTTTCCTGCCTCATCTTTCTTCCAGAGCTCTTTGATGTCAGTGGTAGTCTTTGCTTTGAAAGACTGGAGAACGGTGAAAGGAGTCCTTCTTTACTGAGTCCATATTTTCACTGAGATCTTAAATAATGATATTATGTTAGGGGAAAAAAATGCAGTACAACTGTGGTAGTTAAAATAATCACTCATTTATCTGAAGAAGCAGAAGTCTTTACTGTTTCTCTCAATGTACACAGAATCTCTCCCTAATTGAACATGGCTAGGAGATTAATCTTTGGGAGAAACCAAAGCAAAGCAAGATCATGCTTTCAGAATTTGGGGGAGCTGGGAGATCATTCCTGGAGGTGGCAGGAGGCACTTGGGGGATTTTGACAATATTCATTAAAATGGTGTAAAGGGCTTTGGTCTGTTACGAAAAGGCAAAGCTACCAGAACCTCAGGGCGTGATGATCTGTGACTTGGGTTTAATGAGCACTGCATGAATGGTGCAGGGCTTGGCAGGGAGGCAGGTCTTCAAGTTCGGTCTCCATTTCACTTTTTTCTAGCTCTTTGATTATCCATGTGGAACTTTATCCCTGACTTTTAATTTTGCCTTTGTAAAAATGGCAAACATACTTTTCTTGGCACTTCAGCATAAAAAGAGATAATGGGTTTTATAATATGAAGTGCCTGCCACAGAGTTAATTGTGCCATTCATTGCCAAAAAGCAAGGACAATGAGTCCACAATTCAGCAACAATGAGATACCACATTTCTCCCTTTAAATGAATAAAACTTAAAGAGTTGCCTGTACTCAGTTGGAGAAGCTGTAAAGGTCAGCCTCTCTACGGAGAGCAGTTCTGAGACTGTTTGAGTATTTTTCAAACTGAACGATTGACCCAGCATTTCTAGTGCTAGGAATTTACCTTACAGAGAGTCCAAGTATGTCATCAATCGACATGTTCAAGAATACCCTTGCAGCATTGTGTGCACTCTAATTAATTATCACAATGTAAATTTCCATCACAACACAAGTGGTCACTGTTGCAAGGGGCTATTTTTCAGTGCCCTCATTGGTGACTATATATATGAAAAAGACTTAAAGTTTATTTTGGTCTTAAAAATTTGAGTCTGCTATACTTAAATATAACTTTTAAAGCCCTGAATATTCCTTGAGCTTTGTAAAAATATATTTTTAATTGCAGTGAAATACAGATAACATGGAATTGACCATTGTGAACTATTTTTCAGAGTATATTTCAGTGGCATTAGTATCTTCACAATGTCATGGAACCATTGCCACTGTCCATCCATTGAATACTTTTCATCTTGTGGAACCCCATACCTAGTAAACATGAACTCCCTATTTCCCTTTGCCCCTTGACAACCATCATTCTACTTTCTGTTCCAATAAATTTGATTGCTCTAGGTACCTCGTGCATACAAAATCATAAAATATGTTTCCTTTTGTAACTGGCTAATTTCACTCAGAATAATGTCTTCCAAGTTCATCTGTGCTGTAGAATGTGCCAAATTTCCTAGCTTTTCAAGTCTGAATTATATTCTGTTGTATGTTTTCTGTTTGTTCATTCATCTGTCAGTGGACAGTAGAGTTGCATCCACCTTTTGGCTATTTGAATAATGCTGCGTGAACCTGGATATATAGATATTTCTTCAAATTCTTGCTTTCAGTTCCTTAGAGTATAGTCCTTGAAATTCTAAATCCAATCTGTAGATACCACTAATCTTTTAATCAAGCACATTTTAGTAGTCACTTTAGGAGGCCATTAATATTTGATTCCAATTTAATACTTAAGGAAACACCTCCATATCTTTTAAAGTGTTTTTTTATAGTAAATGCATGTCATTTTTAAGTACTTCACTTGTGTGACTTAAAAACCTTTGCAAATACTCAAATGACTCTTCTGAAGCTAATTAAAAACCAAATATATAAATAGATTTAATTTTTTAAAAAGAGAATTATTTATTCAGATCTTTTACTTATTTTTAATAGGTTGTTTTTTGTTTTTTAATTTTTGCTATTGAGTTGTTTAAGTTCCTTATGTATCTTGGATATTTTTTTATTTCTTTTTTTGATAATAATATTTTTATTTTATATTTTCAGTGTTTCAAGATTCATTGTTTATACACCACACCCAGTGCTCCATGCAATACCTGTCCTCCTTAGTACCCATCACCGGGCTTACCCATCCCCTGACCCCCCTCCCTTCCAAAACCCTCAGTTTGTTTCTCAGAGACCACAGTTGATAAGTTCACTTAAATGGTCCAGTTCTGTATATAAGCATAGTCACGTTTTAAGTTGAAGAAGACCACCATTCTGTACTAAATGTTGGCTACTAGAATTTAAATTAAAAAAACATCATTCTAAATAGATCACTTAATTATTTTAAGTTGTGATTACAAGGCAGTCTGATAGAATGGGGCAAAAGCTGTTAAATGTTACAGGTACATATTTTTGCACAAATTCCTTAAAACAGCAATGTTAATATAATGGCTTTGATTTCCTTAAACATTTGTGTACTTAATTCTAAAATTCTCTGAGGTTGACAGATGCTTTTCCATTGAGGAAGACAATTACTGTCTCGGTTATTTGAGTTTATTTAATTCTGAATATTTGGTTAGCATGAAGTCTGCATCTGCAGACATTCAGGGCAGATTATATTGAAACTAAGGACACTGTTGTACCATCCCCTGTAAGTTCTGGGATTGCCTTCCCTGCGTGCTCCAGTTATATCTGTGATTCAATATTTTAGCTGGCAAACTAACTAGGTTCTCAATTAAAACCATGATAGGATGCAGTAAAAAATGTTATTTATAATTGCTCTGTCAAAAACTCCCTTACTGGGGGCACCTGGGTGTCTCAGTTGGTTAAGAGTATGCCTTTGGCTCAGATCATGATCTCAGGGTCCTGCAGATCTTCTCCCTTCTGCTTCTCCCTCTGCCTCTGCTGCTCTGCCTGCTTGTGTTTTTTCTCTGTCAAATAAATAAATAATTTTTTTAAATGCAAAAAACCTCCATTACTACATGGAGACGGTCCCCTAGCCAAGATTGTTACACTGGCTATGTACAGTCTACACTTCTTTGTGACACTTATATCTGCAGTTCCCACACAGTGTGATCACTTGACTACATGTTGCAATTCTTTGGTTCCTGAGAATGGAAATGCCTTCTTGCCTAACTTCAAATGCTGTGCAACTTGATGGGAAATTCCACATATTTTCCTCTACTTTCTAGGACCAGGCAAGTCTTTGTGTACTAATGTGGGACTGGATGGAATTCAGTGGATTCTGGGCATCTTATGGCATTGCTGGGCTAGCAGTTATGGTAGAAAAGTCTCTAAGAGGGCCATCCATTGCACAACTCCAGAGGATGACATTGACATTACAGCATGCGAATATCTTCTCTCAGTTATGCAGCATGCCGTCTCTTCCATCTTACCGGCACTTAAATGAATGATTCTGCAGCCACACGGGCGGCTGATGTATTGCTGTCCCTGTGATTCTTTTCTCTTCTGTGTGAAGCCTTCTAGACACACCTAGTCCACTGATCTTATTGCTTTCTCTCACTTCTTACTTTATCAGTCCTCCTTTTTCTCATTTCCTGTTCACCTAGCATAGATTCCATGGTCTGTAATTTAAAATCTGTGTAACAATCCTCTGAACCTCCCTTGCCACTCTAATTTTTTTTTTTTCACATCTGACAGATAAAACCGTAACCCTGATGAATCCAACCTCTGAGTGAGACTCTTAGCTGCCTACGTTGTGCTGGGAAAAGTCCTCAGGCAGGCGGATTGCACACACTACCAGTCTACCGTGGTCCTCTGCCGTAGAGAAGCCCTGAATGTCACCTGGGGGTCCACTGGGTTCTCATGTCAGCTCTCTTGCTTGAGCTCTGTGGTGCCATCTCAGCCCCAAATATCTGAGTCCAGCTGACCCCTGCTTCCTTTTTCACAAATCAGAATAGAAGGTGTGGGAGAGGACACTGCTCACTGTCCATCTACTTTATTAATACTTTTCCATCTCCATGCCCTTTTTTCTGAAGCTAAAGAGAAGTCCTTTTCTTCTTTCTAAGGATAACTTGTTCACATTCTGGTTTCACTCTCAGGCTGACTCCTCAGGGATCTTACACTAGCAATTATTAACTGTTTTTTATACTTAACAAGGCCTCCCTTTCAACTGGGTTTTTCCCACTGGCCTTTATAAAAGTATGTTTCATCCATAAAACAAAGCAAACGTATCAAATTTTAAAAAAAAGCAAAAAAATAAACGACAACAAAAAATTCCTCTCCTTTGGTTTCTGTTATTACCTTCTGGAAACCTCTTCAGAGGATATCAGGTTGTTTGTACAACAGTAATGCTGAGTTTGGTTTTCTGGCACTGTTCAGCATCTTAAGAGGACTTGTGAAATTTTATCAAAATTTCCAAATACATTCAATTGTATTTATGTTCCTCAAGAACATCATGCTACGTCGAAGAAGCTAGGCAGAAAGGACCATATATTATATGATCCCATTTGTGTGCGCAGAGAAGCCAAATTGATAGTGACAGAAAGACTAGTGGTTGACTAAGACTGGAAGTGGTCACAAGGGATCTTTGCGGGTGATGCAGATATTCTAAAATTAGATCGTGGTGATGGCTGCACAATTCAATAAATTTACATGTACATTTAAGACAGGTGAGTATATGTTGTATTCGTGATACCATAATGAAGTTGTTTGGAAAAAAAGGCAGCAAGCAACCAGTTCTTGATGAGTTTTATCATTGCACCAGCCGCTTAACACTAGTAAAAGTGTAACTGTAAAAAACAAGATGTTATATTACATCACCATGTTTGTATCCTTTAGGTAAATGCCTGGTAGTGCAATTGCTAGGTCATAGGGTAGGTCTATTTTTAATTTTTTGAAGAACCTCCATGCTGTTTTCCATAGTGGCTGCACCATTTCCACCAGCAGTGTAAGAGTTCCCCTTTTTCTGGTCCTCCCCAACATATTGTGTTTTGATTTGTTAATTTTAGCTCTTCTGACTTAGCATTTGCAAGAACATGAATGGAACCAGAGGGTATTAGTCAAAGTGAAATAAATCAAAGAAAGACAATTATGACTTCACTCATATGTAGAATTTAAGAAACAAAACAGGATCATAGGGAAAGGGAAGAAAAAATAAGACTAAGAGAGGGAGACAAACCATAAGAGACTTAGCTCTAGGAAGCAAACTGAAGGCTAGTGGAGAGGAGGGAGGAGGATGAGGTAACTGGGTGGTGGGCATTAAGGAGTGCACTGATGAATCCTTAAACTCTAGCTCTGAAACCAATGAAAAAAATAGATGTTATATTGTACTTTGATATTAGAGGATCAAAATAAAAGTATTTGTGTTTCACAGGCTAATTTTTAACATTTTTTGGTCATATAATAATGAGGAAAATACCTGCTTCCAGCCTCCTGGCTCCAGCATACCCAAGTGATAAGGAGTTCTTTCCTTTTGTATTTTGCTGATATGCTTGCTGTGAGGCTGCCCTTGACTACAAATGAGTGGTGTGGTATACGATAATATTTTTTTTTACCTACACTGCAATCTTGGTGGCGAGATTGCATGGTTAGTAACATGAAATTCTTTTAGGGTGTTTTGACCATAATTAAAATGCTAACCAAGTTTGGAACAGGATGTTTTAATCTGACCAAGATATTTACATCCCTTTTCACCCATTTATTCCTATTTTGCAAGATAGTAATTCTTGAATAAGTAGGTAATGCTGTAATTTCACATTTTAAACTAATCAGTTGCCTACCAGAAAGCCAAGTAGAATGATAAAAGAAAATAGATTCAGCACAGTTTGTAAGGAGGCAAATACTATGTAGACAAAAGAAATAAGGACTGGTAAACTCTTTTCCCAGGAAGGAAAGTCTAGGGTTGGCTTAATTAGAGCCTTCAGCCTTAAAGGTCACTTAAGAGGACAAACAGCTCTCCTCATCCAGATATTCTTCTTCTCCAAAGAGTAGACTGAGAGGACATAATTTTAAGAAGGTGTAGTTAGCTGAAGGAACGAATTTCCTGCTGAGGCAGTTTACTTAAGGATGGGATCATGAGGGAGGATTTGGAGGTTTCTCTATGGGCATCGTAAAAGTGTAAACATAGCTATGTATGCAAGAATTACAGAAAAATAAGTGTTTTATATTTTTTTGTGAAAAATAGACTTTTCTCAGTTGTTCAGAACTTGATTTAATTTATTGTGAGTCAAATATTTATTTAAAGCAGCAAAAGAATAGTTGTGTGAAAGACAATAGAGAGGTTTAAAAATTTTACAACCTGGCAATTTGTGGTGTGGGAAGCATGCTTGTTTATAAGGTTGACATATCCACACGTACACTGCAAAGATTGTCTTTTTCAAAAATGGGATTTGCAGCCAGCACATCTGTTGTTCTTATGTAAGGGATTAAAATGAGCTATTTTTGTTGAAGTTCAGCTGCAAAGTAACAGAGTATTAAACCAGCTTGCTAAAAACTACCTATGTTAGATTTTTTTTTCCTGTGTGTTAAACTTTAAAAATATTCTTTTGCTCTATATGAGAGAGCCTTGTTTTCTGTTTTTAAAGATAAGTTTTATGTGGTTTTAAGTTGTGTTTTTGTTACATGATAGCATTTAGATGATATCAAAATTCTTCTAGCTTAGCATTTTGAATGTTAAATCCTATCCAAGTTTGCTTTTTCCCAGTACATTTTTCATAAAAATCTTACCAACATTATTGACTCTGCTTTCTTTGAATGTGAGATTGTTTTGTTCTTGGAAATCTGAAATAAACTTGTTCTGGCTTTCCCCCTCAAATGGAATTATGTCATTTGCATGATGGCTTATCAAGAAATCCAAACTATCATCTTACAGTCCCAAGAGTTAATGAACGGTATCCATGCAGTCTTTGTGAAAAGGGGGGGAGAAACCCTTTCCACATATTTCTGTTGTAATTTTAAAACAAACGTGAGTTGTTTCATTAGTTTCACGAAGCTGACCTTTCTCTGATTTTCTGTGTCTCTCAAAACAGCAACAACAGTGCTTAAATTAAAAACTGTTTGGTTAGTTCAGTTCTGCTTAAAAGAGTAAATACTGATCACCTAAAAGTAAAGTATAGGAGAAAGTAAATTATAGGAGAAAGAGGGCCAGAGTCAGAATGCCTAGCTTTCAAGTTGCCTGGAGTCTAGATCAGTCCTCCTTAATCTTGAATGTGTGTATGAATCTCCTGAATATTTTGTTGGAATGTCATTCTAGTTCAGTGAGTCTAGGGTGGGGCCTGAGTCTGCAGGTCTAACTACCTCCCAGATGATGCATATATTGCTGGTCTATGGGCCACACCCAGTACATCATTCTTAATATTCATAGAAGTCTGCCTATTTAGCATTTGCTGATGTTTTCATCATTTGGACAGTGGTAAAGTCTTTTAGAATACAGAGATAATATAATAATAACTTAGCTAGAAAGAATCCATGAGAGTGGGCTTAACTGCCACAGTCTTCTAGTTGAACTATACATCAAGACTGACATGGACACAAAAATCAAATTGTTAGAAATTAATGTTTACAGATACACTAGACTGCTCAAATATATTTGTGATACAGAAGGAGATACCATTATCAGTTCTGTTCTGATTTTCTAGTCTCATGTCCACCCAATCAGGAAAGAAAATCTTGGCTAGGTAAAGAGGGACTTCTGCAAGTAGGTACCAGCTATGTTCAGGTGAGGGATGTCAGTGACAGGAGCCTGCAGGATGCGGGATGGCTGGGGCCTGGTGTCAGAGAAGAGGACACACTTCTCTCCCCCACTGCTCTGTAGAATGGCAGACCTAGCATGGCCAGATCCTCCTTTTCAAGAAAGAAAGAACTTTTCAAGAAAAGCCAGAAATAGAAATTACATGTGAAATTTCCCAATTTAAAAATGTTGGCTACTAATTTAAATTCTTTCAGAACATTATTCAGGCCAAGAAGACACATCTGTGTCCCAGACACAGCCCTTGAGCCACCCGTTTACAGTGTCTAGGGTAAAATACATTGAAGTCTTCTAATGCAATCCTCATGATTGAAAAATTAGGAATTTTCAAAATGAAACTCTTGAGCCTTTTGTCTTTAGACACTCGAGTCAGAAGAAATCGCCTCTCTTTTATGTACTTTGAGCTACTGGTATAAGATGGGTGCATGGTCATAAAACCTGTCTTTCTGTCTTCTTTCACATTCCAGATTACAGGACAGGCCCTTGTTTCACTCAGGTCAACAACCAGATGTGCCAAGGGCAGCTGACAGGCATTGTCTGCACTAAGACTCTATGCTGTGCCACCATTGGACGGGCCTGGGGCCACCCCTGTGAGATGTGTCCTGCCCAGCCTCAGCCCTGCAGACGGGGCTTTATCCCCAACATCCGCACTGGAGCTTGCCAAGGTGAGTTTGCCATCTGCGTGTGTGCGCAGACTTACCACGTGTGGGTCTCCTTTCCCTGCGCTTGGGGCCAGAGGGGGGAGGATCTGCCACTAATACCTCATACCATTAGACCTCCTGTAATTTCTTCCAAGAGGGACCTCTTTAGTAAGCCTGACTAGAGATGACCTGGATATTAGTCACCTAATGAATAATCATTTTTCAAGTCTTGACATAAATGGAGGTGAGAGGAGAAACTATGAAAAACTGGGGAAAATTTAAGAAAAAACTTGATTAAAGTAGCTTATGCAGTCAGATGACAAACCACTCCCAGATCTTAATCCTAGAGGCACTATACTCTCCTTACCACAGCCCCTCAAACTATACATGAAAATACCAAGGAAAATGTTTTTCTCTTGTATTCTCATTCAGGAGACGGGAATCTAGGACCAGGTAACAGGCAGAGGAGAGCTGCCCACCATTGTTATTTACAGTGTCTGTAGAGGCAAAGCGTAAACTGTGTTGGGATGCGGTTATTAAGGAGTTCATATCTAGTTGGTTACAGTCTGATCTCCAAGCAATCTGCACAACCACATCCTGCTGTGTAGTTTATGTACCAGGGCTAGATTCGGACCCTGAAGACGCTGCAGTAGTAGAGAGCAACACAAGTAGTACCGCCCCCCCCCAAAAAAAGGTGAAATTTTTACTGGATTATCATTTTAATTAATCATCAGCAACCATGAGTCTTACCCTTTTTTGGCTGCTTCTCTAATATCATATCATGATATACATATCAGATATATTAAGACCATTTTTAGAGTTTGGAAATAGCTCTGTAATGAGTTCTCTCATGGCAATAGGATCACAGGAAAATGGAAAATGTCTTATATTATTCAGAGAAATTATATTATTCCTATTTGAGACAGAGTTGGGTTAATTTGTTATCATGAAATTATATACAAGGTTAAATTCCTGAGGTCTTCAAATTGACGTTAGTGACCAGCATCACAGGCACAGATGTCATCTACCCAACCCCTATAATAGGCATATTGCAGAAAGCCAGTCCATCATCCTAAAACCCAAATGAAAGTTACAATTTGGGAAGCCTGCATGTAGCTTCAGTTCACTGAAGAATAATAATTTAGGTGCTCTGAATAATTTGGTAAACATATCTCTGATAGTGGCCTCTACAGATTTTTGTTAGTTTTGTAAAAGTTAATGTTAAAAACTGGTCTCTATCAAAACTCTACCAGGAAGAACCGTAGGGATACCCAAGGGATGAGCCTGCATGTTAGCTGTGGACTTAGAATGTTTTTGTGTTTGTCTTAGATAGCTTACTATCTGTCATTGGTGAGACCTAATATGGAAACCATGTAAATTTCATTTCCTGGGTGTCTCAGTCAGTTAAGTGTCTGCCTTCTCCTCAGGTCATACTCTGGGAGTCTGGGATTAAGCCCCCCATCGGGCTCCCTGCTCAGTGGGACCTCTGCTTTTCCCTTTGCCCCTCACCCTGTTCTTGTGCTGTCTCTCTCAAGTAAATAAGTAAAATCTTCAAAAATAATAATAATCTGCTCTTTTCTATGAGAAATAAAATCCTCTGTCTTTGATACAACTACCAGTCTGATTTTATAGAATTTATGATAAAGATTTTTTTAAAGAATATATACCAGGGCGCCTGGGTGGCTCAGTGGGTTAAAGCTTCTGCCTTTGGCTCAGGTCATGATCCCCAGGGTCATGGTATCGAGGCCCATGTGGGGCTCTCTGCTCGGCGGGGAGCCTGCTTCCTCCTCTCTCTCTCTCTCTGCCTACTTGTGATCTCTCTCTCTGTCAAATAAATAAATAAAATCTTTAAAAAAAAAAGATATACCATATACTATATAGTATTCACCATACTTTATAGATTTCCTACATTAGCTATAGAATACAGTAAAATTTATATAATTTATATAGATTGCTATTAAAGAGAAAATACTGTCTAGATCTAGAGTAATACTGACTGGATTTACTAAGGTAATACTTTCTGCTTATTCTATCGCATGTATCCCTTTCCGATATACTTGCTCATTTATTGTCTTTATTTTTTTTACTTTACCTCCAGTGAAAGTGTGTAAAATCTATTAGGGTCATATATCTCTTTTAAAAGTCATTAATGTCTCTGAGGCATCTGAACAGTGCCTAACATGGTAGATACTCAGTAACTATCTTTTTAATTAATAAACGGGATTAAGATTAACATACTTCCAAATCCACTATTTCGTAAAAATGGCACAATTGAGAAAAATTCTTAACTTCAACCAAAACATCCCAAATTACTGACTCTCCTCATCTTCTACCTCTGCACTTAGGCTTTTTATTCTTTACCTTTATATTTTGTCAGAGAGGCCTAGTTTTTCTGGATACACTTATTAAATGTAGAATCTGATCTCAAATTTCCCAAATACTCTTCAGGATTTAGTAATGTCTGAAGGCTTATTTATTTGATTTTTGTTTACACAGTGAAGATAAGTTTCCAGTTCCATTTGCCTAAAAATATAATGGATAAATACAGCAACAGGAGCAAAATGAATCTTGTCACATGGTTAAAATATCTGAAAAAGCGAGTTTAAAAAGTTCTGCTTTATTTCAAAATCATGGCAAAGTCAGAAAGCCTCTCAATTAAATACTGATCCTCAGTTCAGTCTATTTTAAGACTGCATCTAAATGTGATTTCATTTTCCCTTTAAATTCCTAGACTGTTTCCCAAATACTCTGCCAAGTTGATTTGGAAGATACATGGCATGAAAAAAATAACGTGATAAAATATGATACATATGTGCCATACTTTTCAAAATCATAGTGATCTTTTTGCTCATATAATTGAAAAATTTCGGCCTTAAAAATAAATTTCAGATGCATAGAGGATGACAGCAAATAGCTTAATATTGGTTCTAAAATGTGGTTCAGATTAACCAAGAAAGGACATTTCTGAGTTTCTAAACATTATGTTATTCTGTAGTTGCTGCAGTTAGTGAATTACCTCATTCTTTTGCTTCAGAGGACATGAAATGTGATGTTGTAATAAACAGAGTAACTGTTCATATATAGATTTCCATAAAGTTCATATAGACCCCTATTAATGACAAAATACTATATAGATCTACTAGATTAATACTGAGTAGATTTACTAGGGTAATGTTTTTTATTTATTCTGTAGCACATGTCACTTTCTGATATACTTGATTATATATTGTCTTTATTGCATTTACTTTCCTCCAGCTAGAGTGTGAAGATTCATAAATCTGTCTTTATGATATTTTATGATACTTAAATTGATACTAAAATGAAAATGAAGATGATACTTAATTTGTGAAGAGACCAGTACGTCGTCTTTATTTAACTGTTGCCATGATGTCTTTCTGGCCTGAAGTGAACATTGTCAGGGAGGTGCACAGTCTTAGGGTGCCAGCTGCCCGGTCATAACAATTCATGGCTTCTTGGGTGTTGAGAGCCATTTCTGGTCTACCTTCTCTGCCCAAGACTAACTCACATTTAGTTTTGTACTTTCTTCATTTTATTAATATCCATAGTTAACTAATACCAGCCTTAAGATTTAATCTGTCATAAAACAAGTGAATTAAAGGTTTCAAAAGCGGTGTTAAGTCCTTTTCAAATAATATAGCAAAACTTCACATATGTCACAAACTGCTGTATGAATCTCTTGTGTTATTTTCTCACAGTTTCTTACACTCTTTTAATTTGTACAGTCTTCATGAATCTATGCTAATTGAAAGGATATTTTATTTAATATTAAGTCTTAGAGTCTTTTAGATTTTTCACACAAATAGGGTCATCTAAAATTAAAAAAAAATTAAAATTTGCAGTTACTAATTTGTTATTTGATTGTTAGGAATTAGTCTTTTAAACTATTCCAACCATTTCCCAACTGAAAAAATGGCAGAAGAAATGTGCTCATCAGGTTGCATCTTTTGCTTTGTCCTAGACAACAGTAATGGACTGATGTTAAGCCTCTGTTCTAGTCCATGCAATTTGAGGGGCAAGAAATCAGACCTACACGGCAGTCAGGACCTAGGTAGGACACAGGACAAGAACTTAAATAAAGAAACAACAGTACAGACTCTAAATCAGACCCTGCCAAACCAGTGCTACTATGTATTCTTTTCAGATGATTACAGTGTTCAATATCTAATTCATTTACTCAGGTTGTACATGAAATATGTAGAGAAGTTGAACCTTCCCTGAACCCATTCAGGCATGGGTCATCCCTCAGTTGTAGGTTGGAAGGAAGATGTCCTCTGTAGAAAGTTATTCCTAGGCCTTCTGTATAGCCCAAAATGGAAAGGAGATTTGGTTCATTTGATTAGTATAAATTATTAAAGACACATTTATCTGGGCTGTCTACATTGATCTAGTTAACCATATCATTATAAAGTTTAACTTTTATTTGTACTGTATGAAAACAAGCCATTCCTATACAATCCAGAAAATTTACTTAAAGCATAATTAATTGTAGAAACTCCCTCTTTATTTAGTAACATGTGCATCGTATATGTGTGTATTGTGTATTCTATCTTAATGAAAGATGTTACTTGAAAGACATTATATACAGTGAAACTTCAGTGAGGTAAGCACAGGGATATTCCTATATACTTCTACAGTTAACTTTATGGACATCTTAATGAAACAAGATGTGATTTGAACAACAGTTTATACGCAATGTAGTTTCAGTGATATAAGTAGTACAGCTCTTCCCATATGTTTCCATGCATGTTTACAAATACTTCTATCTTAATGACAGAAGGTGTTATTTTAAAGACAAATTATACAGTGTCGTTGCATTAAGAACAAGCCCATTCCCATACATATCTCTCTTTTTTTTTTAAGTTTTTTATTGAAATTCCAGTTATTTAGCATCCAGTGTAATATTAGTTTCAGGTATGATTTAATACTTCCATACTGCACCTAGTGCTTATCACAACTCTTATATAAAGATAGAATATTCTTCTTCTCCTAACTGAAGAAAAACTAACAATAAAGAATAGAAAATAAGATCTTCTCCTCCCCCCAGTTGAAAGCGATGATGAATGCTTGAATCTGTTGGGATGTCATTGGGACAGGGACAGTCTTCTGAGTATTCACCCTGAGTATCAGCATTCTGAAAGGCTCTTCCGAGGCTGTGGATCTCCTTTTGGAGAGGCAGAGAATGCCCCTGAGTGAGAGAGGGCTACTGCAGATCCTCAGAGGAAGTTGAAACCACTGGTGAGCATCTCAGAGAGTGTGTATCTGAAAGAGAGAGTAGAGGGTCACACCCCTACCTGAAAGTTGAAAATTGAAAAAGTGGGAGAGAGTTTGGTGAGCAGGTACCAACCAATATTTCATGTAGAAATTTCTTTCAAACCAATTTGTTTCTTCTTGGGCTCTCCCCACTTTTGCTTCAGCAGGAAATGTAGACTAGACCTTCCGCAGGAAGAAGGTCTACATGTCACAACTGAGGAAAAAAAAAAAAAAAAAAAAGAGGAAAAACATTTGGAAGAGGCAAGTGAACATGCAGGCTTCAAAGAAGAATCACCCAAATGAACACAAGATCTATACACTTCTTCCTTAGCTTCAGGAAAGGAAAAGCAATATGGTCTTTCTTTTAAAATGTGTTCAAAGTAGAGTTAAAAGCAGTAAAAAGTAGATTGGTAGTACTCAGAAACTAAAGGTTTGGAAACTTTACCTAATGAAAGCAAATGATATATATATATACACACACACAAACATACATAAAACTGAAAAATATCAGTGACAAAGTTTAAGGTTGAGGAAATCACAAATCATAATGTTGGAGAACAGTAATTAGGCAATGATTAGAAAGAATCTGATGCACAGTGAAATCAGACTAAAGGAAGCTGTGGAAGGGAACTAAAGAAGAGTGAAGAGTCTTAGAGATAGAAATAGAAGGATTTTCTAAAATGGATAAAAAGCATCAAGCTGCAGATTGGGAGGCACAAAGCTTCAATAAAAATTTAGGATAAAGGGAATCCCATGGGCAAAATAAAACAGAATAAGCAAGGTTTTCTTTGTTTGTTTGTTTTTTGTTTTTAAAGAAAGTACCCCTGAGTCTGAGACTTCTCTAGAGCAACTCATATAGACTGAAAAATGGTGCAGCAGTATTTGCAGACTTTTAAGGTCATGACCTCTGCTTGATTTGACATATTTTTAAATGAAATTATTTTAGTTGCTCTGTAGAATGTCAGTTATAGGGGGACCAGAGTGGAAGCAAAGACACCATTTAGAAGGTTACAGTAGTTGTATGGGTGATATATGATGGAGGGTGAGACCAGAATACAGAAAGAGGGAAGACTTGAGGCCTATCAGGGAGGGAGCACTTGTTACTGATGGAACGAAGTCAGACAAGTAAGAGGGAGATGGTGAATTTATCTCCTATAAGGTGAGGAAGACTGAGACAGAGATGCATGCTCTGTTCTTTTTATTCCAAGCACAGAGTCCTACAGGTAGTAACTTACTAACACTTGCCTCTTGAGTTGATCACTTATTTAGCATTTGAATTCTATGAATACATGTATTCTATGAATACATGAATAGGTATTCTGACTGAATGAAACCATGTTGAATGGTTGCTAGAATACCCCATACTTCTCAGATTCTAGGTAGAGACAGACCTGTTCTTCAGTTGCTGTTCATAATGGCAGATGTTCATTTTCACAGAAATACAAATAATGTGGCGATATCTATGGAGTATAGGAATGAGAACTTAAATTTTTAAAATGGATCTAATTTGGTGATGGGCGAGGTTTTAAAAAAAAAAACTGCTAGTAAATGTATAGTAATAAGAATCAGTCCCTTAGTTCCCAAAGATATAAATTAAATGAACCATCTTTATATGCCTGTACCACTGCACATATTTTTCCACATTTTAATGTGAACTGAAAATAATATACTAATTTACATAATCAGTTTAAGCTTTTAGGGCAAGTTTATTTTAAAAAGTTGGAGAAAAAGTGAGTTCAAAAACTAGAATTACCATTACCTTGTTACATTACTTATAAACCTTAATTAATAGACATACACTGAAGAGATTGTATAAAGTTTAAGTTTCAAGAGATTTATCTGAATTCTAAACCTGAACCTGATTATACTATTTATTAACTAACTGGAGTTTACATAAAAATTTGAGAGGAAAGAAAAAGATTTAGCTTTATTCTCTAAAATCCATACATGTCATTTGAAGTTGTTCAACATTTAAAGAACTAGTTTGTGCTTGAACTGAAGGAATGAACAGAAACAATCTGTATAACCAGGACAGTGGAAAACTCTTCGGACGTTAGTAGTTGCTTATGCTGGCACCTTGAAAATGTAGAAAGTCCTGTGTAATTTGAAGGGCTGAGGCTTTTTTTTTTTTTAATAGAGAGTACTTGTGTATGTTTCTAGGTTCCAATTGATTATTTCTACGAGATTTCTGTAAAATTTTTCTTTTTCATTTTAATGATTAACTTGATCTACCTAAAAGAAATTAATTCTGTATGGCTGCATAGTCTAGGATACTTCAAAAATAAAGGTTTTGTTTTTCCTTCTAGGAAAATACTTTTTAGGCAATTACAAAATGAGCCCCTTAAAGTTGATTTGCTTTTTTCCTTTGAAAAATTACTGAATCTACTAAATATGTAGTCAAAAATTTTATGAATAGTATTAAGGGGTTTATAGGTTTGGCCTCATTTTTCAGCTTATATCATGATATCCTTTCTCTGATTGATCTGCCAGGAAAAGAGGTTTCTAAGAATGTTTTATACCACACTATAATGATGTGGAAATGTAGTACATTTTAAAAAATAATGCGGTTTGAAATGTTCTGAATTAAATAGTTCAGTATATAAATTTCTTGTTATATATTTCATTTTAGTTGTTTTTTGTTTGGATCAGCTATCCTTGAATAAGACAATGAAATCTACTTTAATTTCTCTGTAAAGTATTTGGGGCTATTGTAATTTCTGATAGACCAATAAAGTGAGGCAGAAATCATGAAGATGCCAGGCTTTTTTGTAGGCTTAAATTCTCTAATTTCATTCTGTAAGATACAGCAAACTTGTGGACTTACCAAAAAAATGGGGTAATTCAGTGTATACGGACTTAAAGATATATACACAAAATAATTCTAATTAAAAAAAAAAAAAAAGCAAGATGCAGAACAACACACAGAGTGTGATCTTATTGTTGTTACATAAACAAACTGATGTTCCGAATGTGTTTGTGAGTATAGGTCACAGAGCAGACTGCTAAGTTACATCAGTTGTAGCTATTTAACTTTCTCTTTTTCCATGTCTTGAAGGTTATTAAAGTGAGCTTATAGTTATAGTACTTTGTAATTAAAGATATATTAGTAAGTATGTTAGCCTGTCAATTTTAATAGACAACATATACTTGTATAAGCTTTTATTTGTATATACCATGTTTCTCATAACAGTATACTGAATACTGAATTAGGGAGTATTACCTTTTACAGAGAGAAATTAAGGGAAATTTAAATGGGTATAAAATGAATTATTCAAAAACTCTAAAATGAAAGTTTTCTCAGTACTCTACAGTTTGTTAGCTATATTTTGTTTGCTTTTAAAGACTTATTTATTTGAGAGAGAGAAAGAACATGCACAAACAGGGGAAGGAGCAGAGGAAAAGGAAGAAGCAGGCTCCCCGCTGAACAGGGAGCACATTGTGGGGCTTGATCCCAGGATATTGGGATCATTACCAGGAGCCAAAGGCACACGCTTAACTGACTGAGCTGCCCAAGTGTCCCTAGATATATATGTCTTTTTCTACAGGCTCTTCATCAAGTTCCTTATATTCCTGGTTTATTGAGATTCTTAAAATCATGACTGAATATTGAATTTTGTCACTTGCTTTTTTCACATTATAATATGGTCATGTGTTTTTCTTAGTCAACATATTAATATAATGCATTATATTGACTGATGTTTCAATGTTGAAGCAACCTTAAATTCATGAGATTAACCTCACTTGGTCATGATATATTAATTTTTTTATGTATTGCTAAAGTTTCCTTGCCAAGAATTTTTGTGTGTCTATTCCAAAAGTACATTATTATGTTGTTTTTTTCTTGTAAAGTATTTGTCTAGCTTTAGGGTCAAGAGAATACTAGCCAAATAAAATGGGTAGATTAGTGTCTCCTGCTCTCTTTTTCCACAAGAACTTTTGTTTAGGGGCGCCTGAGTGGCTGAGGTGGTTAAGTGTCTGCCTTAGGTTTAGGTCATGATCTCAGGGTTCTGGGATCGAGCCCCATGTCAGGCTCTCTACTCAGCGGGGTGCTGTCTTCACCCTCTTCACCCTGGCCCTCCTCCTGTTGTGTGTTCTCTCTGTCAAATAAATAAATGAAATCTTTTTTCAAACTGAGGGACTTGGAGGGAGGGGGGTGGAGGGATGGGAGAGCCTGGTGGTGGGTACTGGGGACACCTAAAGCGTGGAGCACTGGGTATGGGGAATGGGGAATGAATCTTGGAACACTGGAAAAAAAAATTTAGTAACAATAAAAAAAAAAAAGAATTTTTGTACATCTTACCAGCTTGTTACTTCTTTAAGTACTTGAAAGGATTTAGCAGCAAAGCCACCTTAGCCTAAAGTTTTCTTTGTGCAAAGATTTTCAAGTAGGAATTAAATTCACTTTAATAGATGTAGTTCTGTTCAGATGATCTGTTCTTGAGTGAGCCTTGGTAGTTCTCTTTATAGGAATTTGTATACTTTATCTAAATTGTTGAATTTAGTGGCATAAAGTTGTTCATACTGTTTTTTTTTTATTTAATTTTATTTTTTCAGTGTCCCAAGATTCATTGTTTATGCCCCACACCTAGTGCTCCATGCAATACGTGCCCTCAGTACCCACTGCCAGGCTCTCCCATCCCTCCACCCCCTTCCCTCCAAGACCCTCAGTTTGTTTTTGGGTCCAAAGTCTCTCATGTTTTGTTTCTCTCCCTGAATTATCCTACTTCCCATTTCCTTTTCTTCTCCTGCTGTCTTCTCCATACTATTTCTTTTGCACCTTCTAATCTCTATAGAATTTGTATTGATGTGTCCTCTTTTATTCCTTACTATTCATCATTTATTCTCTCCTTTTTCTCTGTTGGTCTTGACAGATCTAATCAGTTATACTTGTATTTCCAGAGAACCAGGTTTTGTAGTGATTGATTATCTCTGTTGTTTGACAGTTCTTCTATTTTATTATTACTCTCTTGCTTCTGTCTACTCTAGTTTTAATATGCTCTTCTTAAAATTTCTTTTTTTTTTAAAGATTTTTTTTTTTTTTTTTTTTTTATTTATTTGACAGAGAGAAACACAGCCAGAGAGGGAACACAAGCAGGGGGAGTGAGAGAGGGAGAAGCAGGCTTCCTGCTGAGCAGGAAGCCCGATGTGGGGCTCGATCCCGGGTCTCCGGGATCATGACCTGGGCCGAAGGCAGTGGCTTAACCAACTGAGCCACCCAGGCGCCGCCTTAAAATTTCTTTATATAAAAACTTAGGTAACCAATTTTAGACTTTGCTCTTTTTATAAAATAAGCATTTTAAAACTACGTATTTATCTCTAAGCACCATTCTAGCTGGGTCTTACCAGTTTTGATATGCTTTATTCTCATTTTTTATGTGATTTCTTCTTTGAGCCATGGAGTATTTCATGTTGTTTAAATTCCAGATGATTGAGGCTATTCCAGATGTTTTTTATTATTCATTTCTAGTTTAACTCTGTTATGTTAAGAGAACATACTATATGATTTTTTATTTTTTTATGTTTAATGAGCCTTTTTACATGGCCTCAGAATATAGTCTGTCTTGGTAAAATATCCCATGTGCTCTTGAAAATAGCATATATATCCTACTAAATTTGGGTGGGGTGTTGTATAAATGTCAACTAGGTCAAGTTGGTTGAAAGTATAGTTTAAGTCTTATGTATCTAATTGTTCTGTTAGTTACAAAGGAATATGGAAATGTCCAACTATCATTATAGATTTGTCTCTTTCTTCTCTGAGTTCTGTCACTTTTTGTTCTGGGTGCTTAACATTTTATAGTCAGCATATACACATTGTACATTATTATGTCCTCTTAATGCATTGACCCCTTTGTCATTATGAAATACCCATCTATATCCCTGGTAATTGTTATTGTTCTGAGGACTACTTTGTACAATATAATTTATCCACTTCAGCTTTCTGTTGATTTAAGTACCTGATACATCTTTTCATCCTTTTCTTTTTTAAGCTATCTCTGTCAAAGTGGGTTTCTTGTAAGCAATATACAATTACATCTTTTTTTTTTTTTATTGTTACTAAATTTTTTTTTCCAGTGTTTCAAGATTCATTCCCCATTCCCCACACCCAGTGCTCCACGCTTTAGGTGTCCCCAGTACCCACCACCAGGCTCTCCCATCCCTCCCCCCCCCTCCCTCCAAATCCCTCAGTTTGTTTCTGTGTTCAAAGTCTCTGTTGTTTCCCTCCCTAGATTACCCTAGTTCCCATTTGCTTTCCTTCTGCCACTGTCCTCCAGTTTGCCCCTCATGCACCGCAAGTAAGTGAGACCATGCGATACTTGACTTTCTCTTCTTGGCTTATTTCACTCAGCATAATCTCTTCCAGTCCAGTCCATGTTGCTACAAAAGTTGGGTATTCATCCTTTCTGACGGAG